>JACCPG010000039.1:0-229180 GCA_016069955.1 Drepana arcuata
CATAAGTTTTTAAAGTGTATTCTGTTATATTGTAAATTAGTTTATTAATGTTATTATTATTTTTTATGTATATTTTTTAAATATTCTCGGCATTGTTGCCGGCGTTTTTATAATATCCACGGGCCGAAGCCAAGTTTATTATTATTATTATTTTCTTTTCACATCATATTGGTATACCTACTGTAAGGATGTTAAGGTGTGTGTGTAAATAAATAAATAAATAAACTATTGCGCGCTGTTTTGTTTATAACCCCTGTTTACAATTCCAATTTTCAAAACTTTTATTTTTAAAACTTTACAAAATTACGCCCTGACTGAGTAATGAAGCGCTGCCGTGTTGTTAATAATAATCTTATCTTATCTTACTAAAATTATAAAAGTGAAAGTTTGTAAGTTTGGATGTTTGCGGTGCTTTCACGACCAAACGGCTGAACCGATTTGGCTAAAAGTTGAAATGGTGATAGCTTATACCTAGGAATAGGACATAGGCTACTTTATTTTTATAATCTTGGAATAATCAAAGTTAATTATAATTTACGATGCTCTTTACGAAGCCGTGAGGCTTAGCGGCTGAACCGATTCTAGCAGGAAAATTTCCAAAGCTACTTTTTCGAACTCCGCGCGGGTGAAGCCGCGGGAATAAGCTAGTGCATAATACATTTACAAGGTCCGAAGCCGCTTGCTTATGGCTTTGGCGGGATACTAGACATTATTAACTTAATAAGCAAAGCTAGGGGAGAGGTAGTCTTGAAATGTAAAGAAATTATTATTATGCATCTTTTAATTCTATTTTGTCATTATTAGGCGATGAATCGCAGAGTTCAATAGAAAGTTCCAAAACCACAACCACATTAAGTGTATGCGGTGACGTCGACAATTGGATCTAGTGCTCAGTAAATAGCACCGCAGCCGCAGCCTCCGTAGCCGAGACCTCCGTAGCCGAGACCTCCACAGCCGAGACCTCCGTAGCCGAGACCTCCGTAGCCGAGACCTCCGTAGCCGAGACCTCCGTAGCCGAGACCTCCGTAGCCGAGTCCGTCAGCGAGACCAATGGCGGGCGCGGCTCCAGCTCCTACGATGCCGATGGCACCGTCTCCGCAGCTGTACGCGACAGTACCAGCCCCAGCGGTGGGCAGAGCGCCCTCCAGAGCCACGGCGCTCACGAAAGGCAGGTTTCCACCAACAGCCAGTCTACCTTCGATGGCGTTCTCAGAGGCTACGGCAAGACCGCTGGGGGGGATGGGTGAGGCACTGGCGATGGGCAGACCACCACCGCTGGCGGGGGCTACACCGGGAAGGGCAGCGACGGCACCACATCCACAGCCGTACCCGGCGCCGTAGCCCAGACCTCCGTAACCAAGACCTGCGCGGCTGATGCCGTAACCGGCGAGGCCTCCGAGGCACTGGCTGAAGGCGAACTGGAATAAGGATTTATCCATATTAGTTGTTAAAAATACAAACTAATATTTATTTGATCACAGTAGTAGTTATTTAAAAAAACATATTACCTGAGCCAGGAGGGCCTGGGCGCAGAGGACGAGGATAGCTTTGGCTGCCATTGTAGTGTTCAGGTGCTGGTGAGGGAATGATGCTTGATGGCAGGCGACTGGTTTTATACTAGTCCTCACTGTTGGAGGCTTGTGATTGTGTAATATTACCTGACCTTGATACGTGGATAATTGTGTTACTATGATAGAATGCATGGCACAAATAGACAACCAGCAATATGTCACGTCCGCATCGCCTCTCGCAACACCTTCCCCTTATCACACCGCGAGGGCAGTATATAACGGCTGCAGCAGTCCCCCAACATCACTCAGCTCCCCGTTGAACACAAACAAACAACCAACATGAACACCTTCGCCGTCCTGTTGCTCTGCGTCCAGGCTTGCTTGGTACAGGTGAGAAGAGAAGCTTACAAATATTTCTTATTGAATTGCACATGTAATTTTGCTTTAGTGTGGATTGGAGATATGATTGATAGCAATATTATATCACAAACCATTATACCGATTTCTTATTTTCCTACCATTTTCAATTCACTAGTTTTATTAATTATGGCCACTAATTGTGAGAACATTGTAGGCTTTGTAGATTCTTAGATCTTGCTAACATTGTTATAATTATCTTGTTTTATGTATGCTTTGTATAGTAAGCAACGACCTATTGTCGGGCCTGCGTTGTTCCCCCATACTTGGGTACTATTGCTGTAACGAAAAAAAAAATTGTATATGCCTAATGATTTGAAAAGAGTAACCATGGAGTTTCTTGCCGGTTCTTCTCCATGGAAGCCACCAACCCGAAACGTGCTTCTTTTTCGACGTTTTATAAGTGCCCACCTGGGCCTATGTGAAATAAAAAGATTTTGATTTTGATTTTGAATTCGTTCCAATTTTTCAATTAATTTTAAGCTAATTATCTAAATCCCATGGATTCACAAAAATCTTTTATGCAACAACATGTGTCTCTTATTTATTTTATTTATTTAAAAAAAAAAAAAAAATAAAATAAATAAGAGACACAGGAACACTTACGTCATATCTATACATACAAATAAATAAAATTGCGATATGTCTGTTTGTAATATGAAAATAACCGCTATCCAGCGTGGCAATGCTGCTAGTCTTCTTGGCACGTTGCCTCGGGATACCGATTTGGGAAAAATATTTTATCTGTAAGTAGTTAGTTTCAACTGTTCTTTGTAAATATTATTAACCGCTTTTTATTAAATGATAGATATACATAGATGTATACGCGATTCATAAACCAAAATATATATTTTTCAATTTTGTTTGTCTGTCAGTCTGTCTGTTTGTTTGTTCCGGATAATCTCTGAAACGGCTGGACTGATTTTAACGGGACTTTCACTGGTAAATAGCTGATGTAAAAAGGAGCAACTTAGGCTACATTCATTGTAGAAACTAAACAAAAACTTTTTTGTTAATTTCCACGCGGACGAAGTCGCGGGCACAGCTAGTTATTAAAATAACATTACCAATATCACTGTTTCCGAGCAAAAAACATGTCAGGAGAAGAAACGGAGAAACAAACGGCTTTTAGATAACTTTTGTTCCCTTCTTACGTAGCTTTAATCTATATAATATATGATATATGGTAATTCAACTATTTTTCTCAAAAAGCGGTATACCTTGTCCGACAGCAACACTTTTCTTGCAGATTAAGCGGGATACTATGTTTTATAAAATTCTGTAGAGAAGTCCCGCTTTTTGGACATCGGTCGATGTCCGCCATTAACATGCTACTACAATTTGGGTAAGAGCGAATTTGCAAGAAATAATTGTGATAAACAAACTAAATTATATATTTAACATCTTTTCAGACTGTGTTCGGTCAGTGCCTCGGTGGTCTGGGCTGGGGTGGTCGTGGCTGGGGTGGTCTCGGCTACGGCGCGGCTGCTGTAGACGGCGCTATCGGCTGCGGTGGTCTCGGCTATGGAGGTCTCGGCTACGGAGGCCTCGGCTACGGAGGTCTAGGATACGCTGGACTCGGCTACGGAGCTGCTCCCGCTTACGGCGGTGAGGGTGTGGGCAACGTGGCCGTCGCTGGAGACATGGCCGTAGGAGGCACCACCGTGGTCGCCGGCCAAGTGCCCATCGTGGGCGCCGTCACCTTCGGTGGCGACGTGCCGGCCGCTGGTGCCGTCTCTATTGCCGGCAGATGCGGCTGCGGCTGCGGCGCTGCTCCCTACTACTACTGAGTGTCAAGCGATTCATTTAACTATGGATTACTAGTATTTGACCAAGAATAAAGTAGAGCAAGTTTTTGGATGATTTTCTGTTTCTTTAACTTTGTTTTCAAAGTAATATAATTTAACTATACGTTCATGCCTTAAATCACAGCCCCTACTATCACAGCTTTACAAAGCATTGCCAACTATAATAAATAGAAGACGCGCGCTAATAAATAGAAGAAGGCATCCACGAAGACGCGCCCCACCATTTCTAGTCGAGGGGGTCGCGGGATGCGTGGAGTATGACCCGAGTCTTTTTTTTTTTTATACAACAAGAATGGCAAACAAGCATACGGCCCACCTGATGGGAAACGGTTACCGTAGCCTATTTACGCTCACGATACTGAAGTATCACTTGCGTGTTGCCACTCTGTGTTCGGAGTATTATAGTGTGTTGTGTTGAAGCAGAGGGATTAAACCGTATGCTGGCAGCATACGGTTTAATCCCTCTGCCTAACCTCTCTGCTTCCAACACATTGTAACAATCCTCCCCCCTCCCCAAGGAGCTCATTATTGGAAACCTTATTCACCACGTAGGAACACAACACAATAAATTTTGTTATTTGGCTACGGACTTCTATAAGGTGGAGGTCCTGCCCCAGTCGGGCAGCTCCAAATTCGAACGGGAAACCCGTTATGCCCTATCTCTCTTAAATTCTTCTATTTATATTAGTCTATTAATTGTAGTGTGCGTGTGCACTCATAGGTAATCAGTGTGTACCGATAATACTCAAACAACTCTCGCAAGAAACAGTGGGGCGCGTCTTCGTCGATAGCACTATCTGTACCTTCCTACCGAATTTCCATAGGCAAACTTCTATCGCATGTATTTGTAGCGTGATCTGATCCTTTCTTCAAGTAAATCTGAAACTCTGTGTTAATGATATTAAATCGGATTCTTTAGAGTCAAAACGTCAAGAGTACTAAAACTGTTGAATACAGATGAAGTAAAAAGAGATCTATAAGTTAGTACGTAAGTAAAATATTCAGGCAGAGGTGTATACGCAGTGTATAGGTAGCACACACCCACTTTTCGACAGGGATATATGTTAGGTGCTAACGTGACAGATGGCGAGTCTGTCACCGTTACTCAAGCACGACTATACATACTTTGAATTGCTTCTCAGACGTATGCAGGTTTCCTCTCGATGTTTTCCTTGACCGTAAAGCTCGTGGTGTGTCTAATTACTGTACTTAAGTTCAGAGAAACTCATTGGTTCAGACGGCATTCGAACTTGCGATCTTTGTGTCGCAGGCACTGCTTGAACCACTCGGCCACCACGGCTTTTAATTATCGTATCCCATTTAGTAATCGTTCAATTTCTTTTTTTTATTTTTTTTAAATTTCGTAATCCAACGATTTGAGCTATGCATGAAAGATAAAAGGTTGTAGAAGAAAAGGAACGTATTATGTCAGGCAGTAGGTTGTCAATATTCATTGAGTTTGCCTATTTTTAATAATTAGTGCTGTAGTTACTAATAAGTAAATATAAAAGTAAATATTAGTACCACAACGCGATATTGGTACCTACCTTATTGTATGGCAGCGAATCCTGGGTATGTTAGAGGAAGTATGAAAATGGCTTGAATGCAGTCGAGATGCGATCTCTTCGAAAAATGTGCGGAGTAACGATATTAGATCGAATACGCAATGAAGAGATTCGCAAATCAACTGGCGTGAATGACGGCGTGATTGTAAAGATGAAGAAAGGCATGTTACGTTGGTTTGGACACATAGAAAGGATGAGTGAAGAAATATTGACGAAACAGATATACAAAGCTGAAGTGTGTGCAGGAAGAGGCAGAGGAAGACCACGTTCCAACTACCTGGATCAAATCGATCGGACTCTCAAGGACGGGAACGTTAAGAGTACTCGAAACCGACGAGCATGTATGAATGGTATGTAAGTCCAAAGAGAACTTGCGCTCTATACTCTCTGCCTACCCCGTTAGGGATTTGGCGTGATGATATGTATGTATGTAGTACTGTAGTTTGATGTTTGAAAAGAAAAGAAAAAAGGTCGTTTGATTAAAAAACCAGTATTATTTATTAGCTTAGTTAATATTATGACTAGTATCATTAGTAACGGCCACAGCCGCAGCGTCCAAAACCGGGTGCAGCGAGACCACGGGCAGGCCCGGCGAGACCACGGACCGGACCAAGGGCGGGGACGAGTCCGTCAGCCAGACCAATGGCAGGCGCGGCGCCGGCGTCCACAATACCGATGGCACCGTCTCCGCAGCTGTACGCGACAGTACCAGCCCCAGCGGTGGGCAGAGCGCCCTCCAGAGCCACGGCGCCCACGAAGGGCAGATCCCCGCCAACGGCCAGGATACCTTCAATTGCATTGTCAGAGGCTACGGCGATACCACTGGGGGGGATGGGAGAGGAACTGGTGATGGGCAGGCCGCCACCGCTGGCGGGGGCTACTCCCGCGAGGGGAGCTACGACACCACAGCCAGTACCGATAGCACCGTATGGAGCAGCGGCGATGGTGGGAGCGAAGCCAACGTCATATGTGATGTCTGCGGCAAGGTTGGAATACGGTAGTCCGGCGCGGGACAACCCGCAAGGAGCTGAGGCACGCCCCAACTACTGGCCAATTGTAATCTGAGATAAAAAAAATATATCATTGTTATATATCATCACGCCTTCCCACAAGGGTCTCCGAAGGGGTAGACAGAGATGTGTAGACAGTACCCACACAAATTTCCGCTAGAGAAATTCTTTAAGTGCCGACGTAATAGATAGTGAGTCCATCGCCGTCACTCAAGTACAGCCTTTGAATTGCTTCTCAGACGTATTTCCTCTCGATGTTTTCCTTCACCATAAAGCTTGTTGTGACTCACATCAATCACTGCGCTTAACTCTCCACTCTCTCTCTTGATTTGATCCAGGTAGTTGGAACGTGGTATTTCTCTGCCTTTAGTAACATTTTCGCATTTCGTAAAAAATATTCGCTGGTTCCGGGTACTCTTGACGTTCCCATCCTCGAGTGCCCGATTGATTTGATCTAGGTAGTTGGAACGTGGGATCTAGATACTTTAATATTTTTTAATAATGTACTTTAAAAAAATATATATATTAGTTATAATAATAAATATAATATATATCCTCACGTCTTCCCACAAGGGTCCCCGAAGGGGTAGGCAGAGGTGTATAGGTAGTACCCACACACCCACTTTCCGCCAGAGGTATATTAGGTGCCAACGTGACAGATGGCGAGTCCATCGCCGTTACTCAAGCACGACTATACATACGCCTTTGAATTTCTTCAGACGTATGCAGGTTTCCTCTCGATTTTTTCCTTCACCGTAAAGCTCGTGGTGTGACTAATCACTGTACTTAAGTTCAGAAAAACTCATTGGTACAGCCGGGATTCGAACTTGCGACCTTTGCGTCGCAGGCAACTGCTCGAACCACTCGACCACCACGGCTTATATATTAGTTTATGTAGTGAATATCCTATAAAATAAATATGCATTACCTGAGCCAGGAGGGCTTGGGCGCAGAGGACGAGGATAGCTTTGGCTGCCATTGTAGTGTTCAGGTGCTGGTGTGGGAATGATGCCTCCTTGCCACGAGACAGTCTTATAGTTACACCTTATCTTGCAGTTACGCAGTTTTACATAATAGCTATCAAGTTCGGTAATACTTCTTATCACTATGTTTTAGTAATAAATAACATCTATGAATTTATTAATGAAATATATAATAATAATAATGATACTACCTTATTGTATGGCAGCGAATCCTGGGTATGTCAGAGGAAGTATGAAAATAGCTTGAATGCAGTCGAGATGCGATCTCTTCGAAAAATGTGCGACGTAACGATATTAGATCGAATCCGCAATGAAGAGATTCGCAAATCAACTGGCGTGAATGAGGGCGTGATTGTAAAGATGAAGAAAGGCATGTTACGTTGGTTTGGACACGTAGAAAGGATGAGTGAAGAAAGATTGACGAAACAGATATACAAAGCAAAAGTGTGTGCAAGAAGAGGCAGAGCAAGGCCACGTTCCAACTACCTGGATCAAATAGATCGGACTCTGAAGGACGGGAACGTTAAGAGTACTCGAAACCGACGAGCATGTATGAAGAGATTGATGAATGTGGACGAAGCGAAAGAGGTATGTAAGTCTAGAGAGAACTGGCGCTCTATACTCTCTGCCTACCCCGTTAGGGACTTGGCGTGATGATATATATGTATGTATGTATGTATGTAATAATTTTATTATAATAATTAAATATATATTTTCCATTACTGTATTATTAATATTATTTATGCCGTAGTGGCCGAGTTTTCGAGTAGTTACTTGGAACATTAAGATTGCAAGTTCGAATCCTGACTGTACCAATGAGTTTTTCTGAACTTAAGTGCAGTGATTAGTCACATCACGAGCTTTATGGTGAAGGAAAACATCGAGAGAAAACCTACATACGTTTGAGAAGAATATTTTTTTCGGTAGTCAAATGTAGCCTTTATCCTAACACTAGAGGTATAAACCATCATCTTTTCAACTTTCAGCCAAATCGGTTCAGCCGCTTTGCCGTGAAAACGCAACATACATCCAAACTTACAAATTAACGCCTTTATAGTGTTAGTAAAAATATATCTTATATAATATATCCTCACGCCTTCCCACAAGGGTCCCCGAAAGGGTAGGCAGAGATGTATATGTAATACCCACACACCCACTTTCCGCCAAAGGTATATTAGGTGCCAACGTGACAGATGGCGAGTCCATCGCCGTTACTCCAGCACGACTATACATACGCCTTTGAATTTCTTCTCAGACGTATGCAGGTTTCCTCTTGATGTTTTCCTTCACCGTAAAGCTCGTGGTGTGATTAATCACTGTACTTAAGTTCAGAAAAACACATTGGTACAGTCGGGATTCGAACTTGCGACCTTTGCGTCGCAGGCAACTGCTCAAACCACTCGGCCACCACGGCTCAAATATATATTATAGGTGGTATATTTAAGGAAAGTGTAGCTAGATAGTACACACCAATGCCTTCAGAGAACCTTGAACATTCTTCACACCACATGCTTTACGGTGAAGGAAAACGTTGAGAAAATCAGATTTGAGAACAAATCTACAGGAAATGTCATCATATCATCACGTAAGAATCTGAAATTAATATATCTCTGGGGTAAAGTGGGTGGGTAGGTACTACCTATACACCTCTGCCTACCCCTTCGGGGACCCTTGTGGGAAGGCGTGAGGATATATTATTATATCATATCAGCAGATCGTAAAATCTGTTTATTATCACATTTTGATACATTCCAAACATTGTTAGGTTATCTTTTGCGTAAAACCCATTAAAGAAATTAGTTGGCATTTGGCTCAGAAGTAGATTATAAGTGTTATGTTTCTCTGCCTACCCCGTGAGGGACTGTGTAAATGAACTTGATTACTGTTCCTCTCGCTATGTAGTATGAAGATTTATATCATGTAATCTACTTTGGTACTTAGGAGCCGTGGTGGCCGAGTGGTCTAAAGGTCGCAAATTCGAATCCTGACTGTACCAATGAGTTTTTCTGAACTTAAGTACAGTGATTAGTCTCACCACGAGCTGAACGGTGAAGGAAAACAACGAGAGGAAACCTGCATACGTCTGAGAAGAAATTCAAAGGCGTATGTATAGTCGTGCTTGAGTTACGGCGATGAACTCGCCATCTGTCACGTTGGCACCTAATATACCTCTGGCGGAAAGTGGGTGTGTGGGAATTACCTATACACCTCTTCCTACCCCTTCGGGGACCCTTGTGGGAAGGCTTTTATTTACTTTGGTAAACTAGTTAACCAACGCAGTATTTTTTTAATCTGATTATAATTTCATAAAATTGTCGCGTTCAAAGAAAATAAATCTACCTCTTTATAATGATAGTATAGGCTAATACAATTAATGATACGAAAAATTTTCATACTTGTAGTGCAAGTACATACAATAACTCTTTATCGTATCAATGTATCTATTATGATATAAGAATAATCTCGGAATAAAGTTTCTGTAAAATCCTTTATAGTATCAAGAAAGCTTAGATGTAAAGTATAAAAACACGTAGAATATCAATCAACTATTTTTTATTATGATACATTATTTATTCAGGTAAGTCTAGTAGATAGCTCCACAGCCACAGCCGCGGTAGGCAGGCGTAGCGAGTCCACAGGCAGGTGCAGTCAAGCCAAGGGCCGGCGCGGCCAGACCTCTGAAGGGAGCAGCCAGACCTCCATAAGCGAGACCGTCAGCCAACCCAATGGCGGGCGCGGCTCCGGCGTCCACAATGCCGATGGCACCGTCTCCGCAGCTGTACGCGACAGTACCAGCCCCAGCGGTGGGCAGAGCGCCCTCCAGATCTATAGCGCCCACGAAAGGCAGATCCCCGCCAACGGCCAGGATACCTTCAATTGCGTTGTCAGAGGCTACGGCGATACCACTGGGGGGAATGGGGGAGGAACTTGCGATAGGAAACCCACCACCGCTGGCGGGGGCTACTCCCGCGAGGGGAGCCACGGCACCACAGCCAGTAGCGAAAGCGCCGAAAGGAGCGGCTATGCCGGGGCCGAAGCCAGCGCCGTAAGCCAGACCGTCGTAAGCAAGACCTGCGCGGCCGATGCCGTAGGGGGCGGCGAGGCCTCCGAGGCACTGGCTGAAGGCGAGCTGGAAATAAAATACAAACATTAGAAATATTTATATAGTGCTGCTGGTCTGATCTTTACACGTTCTTTTGTTTTTTCCTGGACGATTTAGTTTCATAATTAGACCCGAAAGATGGCACTGCGATCACTCCAGATTTATTCGTTCAAACGAAGCTGACTCGGAAATATTGTAGTAGAAGTATATAATATGTCTTCATGCCTTCCCACAAGGGTCCCAGAAGGGATAGGCAGAGATGTATTGGTAGTACCCACACACTCACTTTTCGCCAGAGATTTATTTTAGGTGCCAACATCCTATGCCTCGTGGTGTAGCTAATCACTGTAATTAAGTTCAGAAAAATTCATCGGTACAGTCGGGATTCGAACTTGCGATATTTGTGTCGCAGGCCAATCGAACCAATAGGCCACCACGGCTCCGTAGTAGAAGTATTATTGGATATTATTTATATATTCGAAAATAGCTGATTCCGTTGTAGACATGCGTGCTAAATGTAAATATATCTATGCAGTATACCTGAGCCAGGAGGGCCTGGGCGCAGAGGACGAGGATAGCTTTGGCTGCCATTGTAGTGTTCAACGAGGAATTGTTTAATGATATTCATTTTCAGTGTTGCCGTTTTATAGTTCTTAGTTACCTAATTTGGATTTCAACGCATGTCATAACTCCAAATGATTAGTTTCTGTAAAACCTGCACGTGCGGCCTTGATAATGAAATAGTTTACATTCCGTAACACAATTGTTTCAATGAACTATGTATAAAAGGCTCCCACTCCCTACCAGCCGCCATTCTGTATCCAACTGTCCGTTGAACACAAACAACCAACCAACATGAACACCTTCGCCGTCCTGTTGCTCTGCGCCCAAGCTTGCTTGGTACAGGTGGGTTGCTTTGCTCTCATGTTGCTCTATCTTGTTGTATTCGGATGAGTACGTGTACGGCTATCTAACAATCTATTGTATTGCAGAATGTATACGGTCAGTGCCTCGGCGGCGTGCGCGGAGCTCTGGGCTACGGAGCGTGGGACGGCGCTCTCGGCTACGGAGCTCTGGGCTACGGAGGCTGGGACGGCGCTCTCGGCTACGGAGCCTACGGTCCCGCCATCGCCCCAGCCTACGCCCCTGCTTGCGCTGCTCCCGCTTACGGCGGTGAGGGTGTGGGCAACGTGGCCGTCGCTGGCGACATGGCCGTAGGAGGCACCACCGTGGTCGCCGGCCAAGTGCCCATCGTGGGCGCCGTCTCCTTCGGTGGCGACGTGCCGGCCGCTGGTGCCGTCTCTATTGCCGGCAGATGCGGCTGCGGCTGCGGCGCTGCTCCCTACTACATCTAAAGTCGTTTTAATGATACACTTGAATAATAAATTCTCTAACAATCATTTAAATATTTAAATTTATCCCTCGTCCAAATCAGCGCTAGTTCTGCTCACAATAGAATTTCTTTTAGTTTTAATTTCGCTTGATGTAACTGCCATTCTGCTGCTAGTAACCCTTTATATAGATTCATTATTAATATACTCAGCGTTGAAGGATACCTCAACCTTTTTAACTTATTTCTGGGTACAGAACTTTCTATTATATTAATAAACTCCCTTTAATATTTCAGAAACTTTCATTTAACTACAGAGTAAATTAATGCCATACACTCGGCTGATAGTAATACATGTAAAAGTGCCGTTGCTTTAAGGTATACCGACTTTACCAATGAGTTTTTCGAAGGCGTATGTATGAGTAACGGCGATGGACTCACCATTTGTCACGTTGGCACCTAAAATATACCTATCTCTGGCGGAAAGAGGCTGTATGGGTATTACCTATACACCTCTGCCTACCCCTTCGGGGACCCTTGTGGGAAGGCGTGAGGATATATTATATTATTATAATAGTCAGCATAATTGCATTTCTCTATTCTCTGTCTCTCATCAATAAAAACTCTGATAACGTCAATGCGATATATCATTTCGATTGAAATTAAATGTAAAGAAAAAGAAAAAAAATGTTTGTTATAAAATTAAATGTTAGCATAACTGATAATTGTCCAAGTGCAACCAAAATTCAGCTTTAAAGTGACGAACCCTTTCTTTGCTAAGCATGAAGAATGTAGTACCTCGTTTTGAACGCTGCAATTGGTTAGTCATACCGTGATTACCTAGTACCATAATATTAATAATATATCCTCACGCCTTCCCACAAGGGTCCCCGAAAGGGTAGGCAGAGGTGTATAGGTAATACCCACACACCCACTTTCCTAGTACCATGCCCTCACCAATTTTGGATTTCTGACTAGTCTGGCTGACGCATGTGAGTATCTTAAATATTTTGGGAATAGGTCGTCTTCAACTAAAGATATCAGCCACCTATTTATTTGAAGTTCTTCACGGCGAAATTCCGAATTCCGCTATAGCCGTGGTGGCCGAGTGGTTCGAGCAGTTGCCTGCGACGCAAAGGTCGCAAGTTCGAATCCCGCCTGTACCAATGAGTTTTTCTGAACTTAAGTACAGTGATTAGTCACACCACGGGCTTTACGGTGAAGGAAAACATCGAGAGGAAACCTGCATACGTCTGAGAAGACATTCAAAGGCGTATGTATAGTCGTGCTTGAGTAACGGCGATGGACTCGCCATCTGTCACGTTGGCACCTAATATACCTCTGGCGGAAAGTGGGTGTGTGGGTATTACTTATACACCTCTGCCTACCCCTTCGGGGACCCTTGTGGGAAGGCGTGAGGATATATTATTATTATATATATATATATATATATATATATAGGCTTTGAGCCCTGGAGAGTGCGTAGGCAGGTGGCCCCCACCCCTACCCAAGTACCACGCTACTCAAATTGATGTCTTTTCGTACTCACTGAACTTATTCACGAAGGATACTTATACCATATTGTGTGTCAAGGGAGATATATACATAATTTTAGGATCAATTTGTTCTACTTTTATTGTATTAGATTAAGAATATTATACATACATACATATCAACACGCCGTCCCTAACGGGGTACGCATAGAGTATAGAGCGCCTCATACCTATACATACATACCTCTTTCGCTTCGTCCACATTCATCAGTCTCTTCATACATGCTTGTCGGTTTCGAGTACTCTTGACGTTCCCGTCCTTGATCGTCCGATCGATTTGATCCAGGTAATTGGAACGTAGTCTTTCTTTAGAGTGTAATAATATACAACGAAAATACAACACTACAATAAAATTAAAGCAAATGACTAAACTTCTGTAACAAGTGTTCCAAATCCAAGTGACGCGGAATGGTAGCCAAGAACACTGGCAGAATGGCGGAAGAATTCGCCAGCCCTCTTATCGCAAAGGCATTTAAAATTTTAAGTTTTTTGAGAGAAACTACTCTTAATCGCTCTGTTTCCCATTCTTCAATAATAATGTCAAAAGCATATCATTGTTCAGTCCCTGTTACTCTCGTCAGAAACAGAAAGGCTTTATAAAGTAAAATGCTAACTTACTAAATGTTTTTTTTTTATTATGGATCAAAATAAATGTCAAATTTCTCAGTAGTAGTAGGGAGCCGCGCCGCAGCCGCAGCCGCATCTGCCGGCAATAGAGACGGCACCAGCGGCCGGCACGTCGCCACCGAAGGTGACGGCGCCCACGATGGGCACTTGGCCGGCGACCACGGTGGTGCCTCCTACGGCCATGTCGCCAGCGACGGCCACGTTGCCCACACCCTCACCGCCGTATGCGGCGACAGCAGGGGCGATGGCTCCGCAGCCAAGACCTCCGTAGCCGAGAGCGCCATCCCAGGCACCGTAGCCCAGACCTCCATAGCCGAGGGCGCCGTCCCAGGCTCCGTAGCCGAAACCTCCGTAGCCGCGGACACCACCGAGGCACTGACCGAATACAGTCTGAAAGAAACAATAAAATAATTTATAAATAGTCCGGGTAGAGTAATGGACCTCACAGAATATGACAGGCAGATAGGGAAAGGTAAGAAGACCATTGTGGGCTGAACTGGAGTAGCACCTGAACAATTGGTCATAAACAAATCAACATTTACGGAAATACTAGAAAATCTACGCACTTTTCTTTATTTAAATAAGGGTAAATTCTTTACTTCTAGCACATTCAAATATTTATTAATTTAGTTTTTATTTGATAAATCTAGGTCGGCTACTTTTGAAGATATTGAAGATATTCTTACCGACCCTTTTTCTTTGCGGTCCAGTGTAGATGCAAATGCATGGAGGCAAGGTTTGACTGTCACCCACTTCTACACTCACAAGAGCTAGCGAGCTCCTTCAGATACAAAGAAAAAAGGGGAATACCAAAGAAATAGATACAATAGCCACCCACCTGTACCAAGCAAGCTTGGACGCAGAGCAACAGGACGGCGAAGGTGTTCATGTTGGTTGTTTGTTTGTGTTCAACGGGGAGCTGAGTGATGTTGGGGGGCTGCTGCAGCCGTTATATACTGCCCTCGCGGTGAGATAAGGGGAAGGTGTTGCGAGAGGCGATGCGGACGTGACATATTGCTGGTTGCTTATTTGTGCCATGCATTCCATCATACAAACATAAATATTATCAGATTTCGTAAAACTAGTACATAATTATTTCCTAAGTGGCTATTGCTATCACAAACTGCTGATAACGAATTCTTACATAAAACCAGCCGCCTGCCATCAAGCACCATTCCCTCACCAGCACCTGAACACTACAATGGCAGCCAAAGCTATCCTCGTCCTCTGCGCCCAGGCCCTCCTGGCTCAGGTATAACCTTGATAAAAGACATCTTCTTTTCTATATTTATAGTTACCGCGGGGTCGCCCTCGTAAAATGTAATTACATTGTTAGAACCTTGTGTTTGAATCTAGTTAATAAATGTACTTTGTGCAAAAATTCATCCGTTTTCGTTCAGTAGTTTTACGTGAAAGAGGAATGTCCTCAAAAACTGTATAATTTATAAAATTAGATTTATTTCGGTTTACTCGCTACAAGTCAGTCATTATGGTGTCTTTCCTGTGCTAAAGTAAAACTTAATTTTAATTTATATACTATATAATATAATATAAATCCTCACGCCTTCCCACAAGGGTCCCCGAAGGGGTAGGCAGAGGTGTATAGGTAAAACACACACACTTTCCGCCAGATGTATATTAGGTGCCAACGTGACAGATGGCGAGTCCGTCGCCGTTACTCAAACTCGACTGTACATACGCCTTTTGAATGTCTTCTCAGACGTATGCAGGTTTCCTCTCGATGTTTTCCTTCACCGTAAAGCTCGTGGTGTGTTTAATCACTGTACTTAAGTTCAGAAAAACTCATTGGTTCAGTCGGGATTCGACCTTTGCGTCGCAGGCAACTGCTCGAACCACTCGGCCACCACGGCTCATTTATATACAAATGGTTCTTTTACTTCCAGCTCGCCTTCAGCCAGTGCCTCGGAGGCCTCGCCGCCCCCTACGGCATCGGCCGCGCCGGTCTTGCTTACGACGGTCTGGCTTACGGTGCTGGGTACGGCTGTGGATGTGGGGCTGTGGCTCCCCTTGCCGGAGTAGCCCCCGCCAGCGGTGGTGGTCTTCCCATCGCCAGCGCCTCCCCCATCCCCCCCAGTGGCATTGCTGTATCCTCTGACAATGCTATCCAAGGTACCCTGGCTGTAGGTGGAAACATGCCTTTCGTGAGCGCCGTGGCTCTCGAGGGCGCTCTGCCCACCGCTGGGGCTGGTACTGTCGCGTACAGCTGCGGAGACGGTGCCATCGGTATTGTGGACGCCGGCGCCGCACCCGCCATTGGTCTGGCTAACGGCCTCGGCTACGGAGGTCTTGCTGCTCCCTTCAGAGGTCTGGCCGCCCCCGCCCTTGGTCTTGCAGCGCCCCTCGGTCTCGGATACGGAGGCTGCGGCTGCGGTGCTATTTACTGAAAACATACATCACAATATGAAGTAATAAATTGAGATTAATCCTATATAATATTTTAATCACAAACCTATCTCCTATCTCTAGAGGTAGTCATTAAGTGAGTTTTGTGTCTTGGAGCTTAGTGTATAAAGTTCGGAGTAGAGAGAGAGGGAGAAGTGATACCTAGCCGCTTTGCAGCCCATAAGATGTGATGGTCTTTTGTCTGTGGAACAATCAAAATTATATCTTCAGAGGTCACTGGCACTGGAGGTATTTTCGACCACAGTGTACATCTGGAGTATACAACTTCCTTTGCTCTCTCGTTGGCGTCTTAGTTGTCTGACGTACTACACCCCGACTGAAAAGTATCAACCTGATGTGGGCGCGTTCCACTAAGCGTTCGGAACGATCACGCTCCCGACCGCAGTGTTTCCCGTTCCAATTGCTTGTGAACGTTACTGTCGTAAACTAAAATGGAATGAATTAAAGAGCCGTGGTGGCCGAGTGGTTCGAGCAGTTGCCTGCGACGCAAAGGTCGCAAGTTCGAATCCCGACTACACCGATGAGTTTTTCTGAACTTAAGTACAGTGATTAGTCACACCACGAGCTTTACGGTGAAGGAAAACATCGAGAGGAAACCTGCATACGTCTGAGAAGAAATTCAAAGGCGTATGTATAGTCGTGCTTGAGTAACGGCGATGGACTCGCCATCTGTCACGTTGGCACCTAATATACCTCTGGCGGAAAGTGGGTGTGTGGGTATTACCTATGCACCTCTACCTACCCCTTCGGGGACCCTTGTGGGAAGGCGTGAGGATATATTATTATTATATTATTATATATTATATATTATGTATATTAGCTGCCAACGTGACAGATGGCGTGTCCATCGCCGTTACTCAAGCACGACTATACATATGCTTTTGAATTTCTTCTCAGACGTATGCAGGTTTCCTCTCGATGTTTTCCTTCACCGTATATATATGTATATGTGTGTGTGTATATGTATACATATATGTGCATGTTCGCGGATGTAAGAAAACAAAATATTTGAATTAGTCGGGTAACTTGAAGTGTCAAAGCTAACTCCGACCAAGAATAGCGTGACAAAAGTTAAATAACGGTAATAATAACGAATATGAACTGGAATGGGCCATGTTAAATACTACATCTAACTGAACATGTACCGATCTCCGTTGTACTTAGTAACCAAATTAAGAAATAAATTGACTAAATAAATCGTATGGTGCAAGTTAAAAGCGATTTTCGCGAAAGTTAAAAAAGTTAAAGTTAAGTAAAGTTAAAAAAAAGTTAAGCGAAATTCAACCTTATTTTTTTTTAGAATATACACTTTTTATACGTCATAATTAAAGAGCGCATTTAAGGATGTCTCTTTCACACTGTTGATATGTGGTGGCAGTAGCCCCTGAAACCGCACTGAATAGACAATACTCTATAAAACCTTATATCAACATTAAAAAGTTACCTATTTTCCATAGAAGCAGCAACAACCGAAACAAATACGTACTGATTCTATATATAAAAGACACGGTTGACAGCGCTATTTACTCGTATCAAAAAACAATAAACGTAGTTTTAAATAATAAAAATATATTATAGGCAGGGGTGTATAGGTAGTACGCACACACGATCTTTCACTTTCAACTACAATAATAAATAGTACCTTTACTGATGGATAACATTTTTTTCCAAAAAGTTCCCATCTTGGACCAGAGATGATAAAAAAACAACAAGAGAAGGTGAGTCCCGTTAAATTTGTTCTAACAGAACCTGTCGACTTTCAGCTCATTCACAAAAAGCGGCGGCTAAATTTCGGCGCACGCGCACTTCGCTACGGTGACCACACTATTGTCACGTACCTAATATATATATTTTGTTTTTTACGTGTTTCCTCTTTGTCGGCACGTTTTTTTGTTAATATCGAATGAGGTATGCGGTCATTTCATGCCTATGATGCTACTAGATCAGTATGTCAAGCATTTGTATTTTTTAATAACTTGCGTAGAAAAGCCGAGAATAGGCTATCGTGTCCTTTGTATTGTTGGATTCATTATTTTTCAACAAATTATTTTTGTGACCTACTTTGATGTTTGAAGCTATTGCTATGACAACCCGAAGCAGTTACTGATAAATTTTGATGAAGAAAAGGGTCTGTACATCTGGTGCCCTTTCAACTTACCTCGTAAGGGTCTTAATGATATGTATGTATGTTCATTATGATAATATCAACCTTTTGTACTTTTTAATATGGTTTTATTTCAAGTGGCAAACAAACTGTTTCGTAGCGGCTTATCTCATAATTAAAGGATGTCTTATATATATAGCTCGGCACCAGCTCCGTCATTAACGATAATAAACAAGGTATATTAAGCCCTACATCAAGTCACACTAAGTCCATATTTGGTTTTATTGCATTACACTGCGACAGCGAAGCTGGCGACTTTTCATAGCACTCAATTATCGACCTAATTCTTTACGATATTGTAGTATCATTTTATTATTAATAGGCACAATGACGCCGGCGCCGCCGTATGGTAGAACAATTTGCATAAAAAAATTGTCCCCTGCAAGGTTAAGAATGCAAGTACAAACCAAGGAGTACAGTGATTTATCACACCATGATTTTATGTTTAATAATAAATTCAAAAAAATACGTAGAGTCGTGCTTGAGAAACGACAATGGACGCTTGGGCGTTTGGGCTTGAATACATCTCGGGCGAAAACAGTGTGTTACACATCTGCCTACTCTTTAGGATCTTGTGGGAAAACGTGAAGATATATCCTACTATTATTATAAATGCTACAGTTTGTGAGTATGTATCGATGTTTGTTTCTCAAACACGCCAGAACGGCTGAACGAAATTGTTTCATATTTAGCATAGATACACATAAGATCTGTTTTGGTCCGCAAAATAAATCAAGAGTAAATTACACTAATGAAATCGATTTTTACGCTGGTGAAACCACAGGCACAGGACTACATACAAGAACTATATATAGTTAGAAGGTAATCTGTTTTGCGTATTCGTCCTGGACAATTGACCCAGATAACAAAAATCATAATTTACGTAACAATAAGCCGTTATACATGAATAAGTAGGCCTTAGAGGGTACAGTAAGGGACCCAGACAATAATTACATAAATTAAGGTATCGACGCTTAAACTGTCTCTTTAGCACTTGTTTTGGCAGAATAAGAGAGGTCAGCCGATACGAGTAACGTTACTACAGGTCGGCGCAAGGGTAACACGATACGGCTCGTATCGATACGCGGAAGCCTTTTTTCTGGAGGATATCATGTCATTGTTTAATTACACGGTATTATCGACAAGTCCTGTAATTTTTTTGTCATACGTAATTTGGTTAGCAAAACTTTAAAGTTATAAATTTTAAAATGCCTAGTACTATAATAATTTATTTCACAAAATTGGTTACATAGGTATGCTTCAATAGTGAACTATACATAAAAGTAATTGATTGTCACTGTACATATGTAGGTTCAGAAAATCTCATTGGTATAGTCCGTATTCGAACTTGCTGTTTGTATCGCAGGCGACTAATCTAACCATTCGACCACCACGGCTATGAAGTAAATAGTCAGCTATGAAATTAAGGCTGAGAGTTAACCTAATAATATTATTATAATACCACAACACCTCGATTTACAATCAATTCGTAATTCCCATTACTGGGTCGACTCAAAAATTTGGTGAAATTAAAATTATAAAAGGTTGAGCATCGATTCTCCATCATAAATCTATAGATATATATCCTCACGCCTTCCCACAAGGGTCCCCGAAGGGGTAGGCAGAGGTGTATAGGTAATGCCCACACACCCACTTTCCGCCAGAGGTATATTAGGTGCCAACGTGACAGATGGCGAGTCCATCGCCGTTACTCAGGCACGTACATACGCCTTTGAATTTCTTCTCAGACGTATGCAGGTTTCCTCTCGATGTTTTCCTTCACCGTAAAGCTCGTGGTGTGACTAATCTATAGAAATCTATATAATCTATAGAAATCTATATAATCTATAAAAATCTATAGAATGACCAACAATGTCAATAAATAGATAATTACAATCAACGACAACACCTAACGGTCCTAAATCAATCGTAGAAGAAGTTAAACAATAGTGTTGTGACGCTAAACGATATTAACGATAGAACATCGACAACAGTAGCTACGTTTCAAAGATCAGCACAACGGTGTCTTTGCTGTTTCTATCACTCTATGGAAAAACTTGTTTATAAAAAATTGGCCTCCATATCGCGGACACAAATAAGAGGAACTTTACACAGTTCGCCATAGCCAAGAACCGGTAAAACCGTTAAAAGCTATTGTACGGGAGACTAAACGAGCTATCTATTCTAGTACTCGATTGTGTGTTTCGATGCTTTTCAATTAAAGATTTCATAGGTTCATGTTTATTCATGGAAATCCATTTTTAATTAGAAATCGTACCATAACTGTTCAACACAGTGAATATTTAATCGTTCTCGTGTCCGATCGATGCATACAAATGTGGAAAAAGAAAGGCTTGTGCTGTATTTTGTAAACAAATGGAGCTCACGTGTTTACGATACTAGATTACACTGCACTACACTATTGTGAAATATTGGCGTTCACTTAACCTAAACGCCAGTATTTCACAATAGTGTAGGTAAGGGTGTGTGTAGTAGTGTAGGGTAGGCAATTAGAGTAGAGCGCCTCCTCTCAATGCCTACCCAGGGACTCGGTGTGATGATGTGTAGGTAACCTCGAGCGATAAATAAGCTTTTATAGCTTTATTAAAAAACTACGTTTTATTTTATACAAGCATGCGGTCCTGTAGGTAAGCGGTCAACAATTTGTCGATAAATCGATCCCTCAATTAATATACCTTTAGAACTAGCAACAGTTAGGTAGATATGTTTCAAGTTCCCTTATTAATATATCATGGGTGAACAAAATAATCATCCACATTTGGGTCAAAAAACATGAATGTCTTATTTATACGAAATAACAGTTACACAAATTTGGCGACGGTACGGCACGTATCTATTAACACATTAGAAAACAACAAACACTTTATTGCAAGCTATAAAAATCAAATTCCAACATTACCGCTAGCCATAATTCTGGGAAAATAATATTGCTCGTTGCGTCATGTGAATATCGATAAGTGGATATCGCTATCGCAACACTACTCACGTATCACTTCTGCGTACCGACTTGACAGGTCGTGTACGCACTGCGTCCTTCATACGCGATATTGCAACGTGAATCGATATAGTGATTGTAACTGAATAAAGAAATACTTTCTAGTACTATTAATAATTATTGGCTACTAGCTGTCCCACCCAGCTTCGCTTGGGTGAAAAAAATTTACTTCCCGAAACACGACCGCAGCGCGCACTCCTATTGTGAATCTATATCATTCTCGAATCCACCCGAAGACACAGAAAATTTCATTAAATCGGTCCACTCGTTTACGATTCTATGAAAGACATACAGACAAACATTCATTTTTATATATATAGATATACCTATAATTTATTAATAGTACCAGTGGGCAGATAAATCTATTTCAGACAATAAAATGACGCAAAATATATTTATGAGAAGACATAGTGTCCCGGTAATATTACACGTCACGTACCTATTCTGAAATCTGTTTGAGCCCAAGCTTACTATGTATGTTGATGTTGTATATGATTTACTATGTATGTTTTACTATGGTAAATAAATTATTATTATTATACATTGTAAGGTCACCAACGGTCGTATTGTTCTCGTCCACATTTGGTCATAAAACAAGCTATATATAGATAGCTTAGCCATAATGACTTCTAATCGTATGCAGCTGCAAACTCGAAGCACAACCAATTCCTGAAAATACCGTGTCAATGGGTAGATTAAACTTAATTGCAGATTCCGTTGTGTGCAATCATGTGGTGTTTGGAGGGTTTTAATCGGTTGCTCGCCATTGAGTGATCCGCTCAGGCGATTGCTCATCGCGAGCCACATTGTGACAATGCGCTCTATTCGTATCGTGACCGCCGCTATCGGTTTATCAATATCGTTAACAAATATTTCGACATAACGATATCAATCTTGTGTTGCTCTACCTACAAACGCGTAGTAACCTACAAATTAATTGTAATGCGCGATACCTTGGTTGACAGATATTTTTAACTTAAATCATGCATATGATTGCCCTGACGAGGTAAGTCGAGAGAGAGAGAGAGGAGTACCAGTTTTAACTGGAGTTACGGATCTTTTTTTTGCCTTTATTACGTTACTGCTCAAGGACGGGAACGTCAAAAGTACTCGAAACCGACGAGCATGTATGAAGAGGCTGATGAATGTGGACGAAGCGAAAGAGGTATGTAAGTCTAGAGAGAACTGGCGCTCTATACTCTCTGCCTACCGTGATGATATGTACTTTGATTAAGTATACCGGTTTCTAGTATTCTTGACGGTAATTAAGCAGACATCTTATATAAAAATTTCTTCCGATTAGAACCCGCAGTTTTAATGTTTGGTAACTAGACCAATAGGCCGTTTAATTTGACCAGATATCTTACGAATAAGGCAATCGTATTTCTATGAACTAATAACCATTAAACTGTCGTATGTACAATCTGGTATATTGATTTTAATGTCCCTTTAAATTAATATTAGAAGCTTATCGCGCATGTTATCCGATTGGAGGCCTTATTAACAAGATAATAAGGCGTAATTAATTAAATGACATCGAGGGTATGTTACATTCGAATAGGTTTGGCAACTTATTTCGGAATGTTAGGTCGACAATCTGGTTTGAAGCTATTTAACTAGAATTATGTTATCGGATTGTGACTTGTGTTACTGAGCCTTTGGCGGAAATAAAGTAGAGATAATTTTTTGTCCCACAACTATTGACAGTATGTAATTATGGCGTCATATTGAGCTCTGGTTAGAGTAGTCGCCTGCAAGGCAAAGAACGCAAAAGTTCGAAACTCTATGGTATACCAATGAGTTTTCTGAACTTTGGTGCACGCGTTCCCTCAAAGGAGCAAAGGTATGATAACACCTATTAGTCGGCGGAAATTTAGGTGTCGATTTGGCGAGTCGGTTTGGTTCGACCTTTTCTCAAACAGATGCAAGTTTTTTCACATAGTTCACAGTAACTTTATTTGTACAGAACAGAGTTTGAAAGTGCAATTGTCTTTGCCTTTATAACTTTTTTATGCATTCGACTATGAGGCTTCATTCTTGTACAAATGTACCTCAACCTTAAATGGTTTTTTACTCGACTGCGGCAGAAGGAATTTTAATCTATACCTTGGAATAACCATTGGTATAAACCATTTCTTACCTTAACCGCTTTTCAGTTTTTTCTGTAATCTAGTTCAATATAAAATGGTTTGTCAACCTTTCGACATGGTTTGTCTTAACCAAAGATACATGTATTTATTAATCTCTGCAGTTCCTCACGCCTTCCCACAAGGGTCCCTGAAGGGGTAGGCAGAGGTGTATAGGTAATACCCACACACCCACATTCCGCCAGAGATATATTATAAATGCCAACGTGACAAATGGCGAGTCCATCGCCGTTACTCGAGCACGACTATACATACGCCTTTGAATTGCTTCTCAGACGTATGCAGGTTTTCTCTCGATGTTATACGGTAACGTACGTTACGATTCCCTTCACCGCAAAGCTCGTGGTGTGACTTATCACTGTACTTAAGTTCAGAATAACTCATTGGTACATTCGGGATTCAAACTTGCGATCTTTGTGTCGCAGGCAACCACTCGAGCCACTCGGCCACCACGGCGCACCATCTTTGCAGTGACACTATATTTTAAGTGCCAACGTGACGTAGTATAAATAATAGTATGGTACTGGGGCTAAGGACGTAAAATTTCAATTTCCTAAAACAAAAGTGAATGTAGCAAAATATATTGTATCCAACAATGAAAGCTACACCCCAGTTATCTACCCAACGCGATACGTCAAAACAATTATATCACCGACGATGACAAACTATCTGATAAAGGAAATTATATTATTTGTCGCCATTTCGCACCGAATTGTGACACACTTTTATTGCGCAATATTAATTAACACTTTCTTGAAATCCTACTTCTTTTATAAATGTGAAAGTTTGACTGTATGGCTTCTAAGTTTAATTACAATTTACCACCTGAAGTAGTAGCATGGTGCCGTAATATAACAGCTACTGCACTGCTACATACACCACACAGCTTTTTCATATGTTCAGTTACAACTTCGGTGCATTTCGCTAATAAATAAACTCCTTCGACATCAATACATCAAGAGGAAACTTAATACAAGTTTACGAAAAAACATCAACGCCGTATATATAACTCCTTTATACCCGCGGCTTCGCCCGCGTTGAGTTCGAAAAAGTAGCTACAATAGTTTCCTGCTAGAATCGGTTCAGCCGCTATGTCGTGAAAGAGCATCATACTTTATAATATTAGAACATAGAATTGTCGAGTTTAAAAAAAAATGTAGCCTTTGCCGTATTCCTAGGTATAAGCCATCACGATTTCAACTTTCAGCCAAATCGGTTCAGCCGTTTGGCCGTGATGGAACCGCAAACATCCAAACTTACAAACTCTCACATTTATAATATTAGTAAGAAGTAAGATTAGTAAGATAGTTATGTTTGAACAAGCGACAATCTCGGCAGCTGTCACTTTGACACCTAAATTATATCTCCGGGGAAAAGTGGGTGTTTAGGTACTACCTACGCACCTCTGCCTACCCGTCGGGGGACCCTTGTGGGAAGGCGTGAAGAAGTCCACAACAGATTGAGGTCTGCTATAATTCTGTATGCCATAGGCAAACATCGGTCGAGTATCTCGGTTTACCTTCACACCCGCCTTACGTATGCGTGTCCATTTGCGTGTCCTCTCGGTTTGTTTTGAGGTGCAAGATACCCAACGACTGTGCTCTACCCTTTACGAGATAAGGAAAACGTTTGCAGCACTTGATATTATCATTGCAAGTCATGAGAATTTAGAGTTTCAGGAACAATATGGACTTATATACTTACATACATATCATCACGCCAAGTCCCTAACGGGGTAGGCAGAGAGTATAGAGCGCCAGTTCTCTCTAGACTTACATACCTCTTTCGCTTCGTCCACATTCATCAGTCTCTTCATACATGCTCGTCGGTTTCGAGTACTCTTAACGTTCCCATCCTTCAGTCTTTGGAACGTGGCCTTATATACTTATTACGTTGAATTTATCGTGTGCGAATGGATAATATAATAGCGATGGTTAAAGGTCGTAGATAAAATATCTTTCTTGTAAACTAGTAGTGAAACGTATTGGGTAAGATCAAGTGTCATTGTAAAGTTTTATGATAACTGTGCCCTACACCTGTAAAATTGTATTCCTTTGGCAGCGCACAAACATACGGTCCAGCTCATGGTAAGATTGGTAAGCAGTTACCGCCGCCTATGGACGCTTACGACACAAAAAGTATCGCGTGTGCGTTGCCTACCCTGAAAGAATATTGTCATACCCTTCTTGAAGCACGTTAGCGGCGAGATCATTCTTCAGAGCGGCTCTTAATTTACCCGCTAACATCCTACCCCTTGTCCCTACACTACGGTTGTTTGTAAGTCCGGTCTCGTGTTTACTTCATTGCGAATCCTGTATTCAAGCTGAACGTTTATTTAGAAACGTATTGAGTCTTGCATTTACCAAGCTTTGTATCTGCACGTCCGTTGTTTATGCTTTAACTAAAATTGCAAGATGGAAATTTACTCAAAAGGTGTTAGTCTCTGAAAGAGCCCAATATGGAGTGCACAAAGGAATTTCATGCAAATGTATGGCTATTAGATTTGCATAGAACTAGAGAAAAATATGTGAATGAAGGATGTGGGCAGGCATAGTAAAGAAACATATACAGTACTGCAAATTGCAAAGGCAGATTGTAATTGTAATTCAGATTTCAGATACCTTACCAAGTTATTAATACTATTACTGTATGTATGAGCAGCGTTGCTGTGTTCACAGTTTAACGAAATGTATCCCGTAAAGCGTCTCGTAGAAGCCTTACTCACTGATCATGGCAGTTATATTGAAGACTAGTTGTGGCCGCGACTTCGTCCGCGTGGGATTTAACAAAAAAATACAGTTTTAAAAATAAAAGTAGCCTTAGTTACTCCTTTTTACATTAGCTATCTGCCGGTGGAAGTGCCGTCAAATCGGTACCTTAGTTGTCTAGTTACCATAACACAACCTTTACTTAATTTGGGACTAGGTCAACTTGTGTGGAATTATCCCAAGGTATTAAGGTGTCATTTTTTAATACTAATCGCATTCGTTATTCAACTGTTAATCTATGTTTATGTAACTGCAGTACTGTAAATATTCTTGAACTTGAATGTCAATATGAGTTATATTGAAAACCAAGGAGTTCCTTGAAAAAAACGAGGCCTTATGCATCATAACGATGTTTGCGCAGAGGAGTCGCTTAGCGTCCTCACAATGTTATCTCAGGTCCTAAAGGGTTCAGTACACAGACGTGTGTGGCTCAGTGATTTTATCACTCACTACTTAAATCGAAGGGTAAACATTCCGATACAGATGTCTTGGAAGACTGTAATGATTTATTTAACATTTCAACAAGGCAGGCATTGAATTATGAGTGTGGTCAAGGACTCTTCTTTATATCATATACATAATATAAAATACAGTATTGTAAAAAAGTTTAACAGCTTTTCGACAGAGATACATACGCCCTTGAACTTCGTCTCAACGTAAGCATATCCTCTTGATGTCTTCCTTCACCGTAAAGCTCGTGGTATGTCTAATCACCGTACCTATTTAAGTTCAGTAAAACTCATTGGTAAAGTCGGGATTCGATCTTGCAATCTCAGTGTTGCAGGCAACTATTAAAACCACACGGTCACCACGGCTTTTCTTTATAGTGATTTATCACACTTGGAGTTTTATGTTAAAGGAAAACATCGCGAAGAAACCCCTATAAGTGCGAGAACTGCTTATATGTATCAGCTTTGTGACTAACTCACCCAGATAAACTGACCTTGCTTATTATTGCATTGCGAACGCCTTAAAAAAATTACGAAACATGTTTTATGCGACAGGATATCGGATATCCTGTGACAACTTAACCCGGCTTGTGATATTTCAAATTGATCTAACAGTCAAGGAGTCGTGGAAGGAACGTCAGGAGTGCTCAAACCCGGCAACCATGTATGGAGACACAGGCGAATGTAGACTAAGCGAAAGAGATCTGCAAGTCCAGGGAGAACTGGCGGCCTACTCTCTCTGCCTAACATTTGAGGGACTCGGAACGAATATATTTTTTTATTGATAAGGGAATTCAGCCACAGCAAAAAAACAAATCGGTACTTGTTAACCTGAGGTTAACTCGTTTCATCAAATAAACCGACTATAGTTTGATTGACTGACCACTAGACCAGACGGCCGTCTGTTAGAACTCCTGACTGAGAAACATGAGGTCGCAGGTTCGATTACCGGTGATGGCAGATATTTGTGTGATGACCACGAGTATTTGTAAAATATGGCATCAATCAATCATCAGCCCACACTAGTCCACTGCTGGACATAGGCCTCCCCTAATAAGCTCCATAGCTATATTATATAAATATATATTATATAAATCTTTACGTCTTCCCACAAGGCCCCCACAGGGGTAGGCAGAAATGTGTAGGTATGACATATGACAGGGATTATAAATTTAATTTTACAAGAAAGGAGTTGTTATATTTGGCAAAAAACATATCGTTTAGCCTACGAAGGCTCAATAAACAACCCACCAACCTACTCTCACATTACAATAAAGTAGCTTCATCGCAAGGTCAGAAGTGCGATTAAGCGGCAACCTTGCTTATTGTTACGTTCGTGCGCGTGCGCGGTGAAATGCGCTTTCCACCTGCTCTTTGACTTCTGTGGACAGCTGGGGAAACTAAACACTACGATATTATATTATTAAGTAGGTTCATTTTAACCCTTTACCCTTGTGAACTTATGTACAGTGATGAGTCACACCACGAGCTTTACGGTGAAGAAAAACATCGAGAGGAACCTGCATACGTCTGAGAAGCAATTCAAAGGCGTATGTAATAGTCGTGCTTGAGTAAGTGCGATGTACTCACCATCTGTCACGTTGGCACCTAAAATATTTTGAGCGGAAAGTGGGTGTGTGGCTTCTACCTATACACCTCTGCCTACCCCTTCGGCGACCCTTGCGGGAAGGCATGGGGGTATATTCGATTAAAGTTGGTGTTAAATGGCATACTGTTACTCAACCACCCGAGCCAGCCATTCTGCCTATAAAAATTCGCCAGCGATGAATATTCATAACAAACCCAAATAAGGCTTTTATGCTAGCACCGGAACTATTCAAGGTCAGATTAATTTAATTACCAGTTTTCGAGGTGAATAGAATGAGGAAAAAGGTAATAAATAAGGAATGCTGTTGAACTGTTAGTACTGTAACAAGACAATTGGGGCCAACGGTGGTGATAATATTTGCGGGTTAATTGGTACTTATTTTTACTACATAATAAATCTAATTGCAATGTTTGTTTGACATATAAAAAATATCTGTTTTATTTCTTAAGGAGGCGATTTTCATGCGGTATTCACCGAAAGGCAAATGAGGAATTTGTTAAGATTTTGTGTAAATTGTATGACATATAGTGCTAATGATTGAACATGTTCAGTGACAAACACACACAGAAGAAATATATATATATATAAAAAAAAAAGTTTATTAAAATGATTACACATATGAATTTAAAGCAAGTCAAACAACAGAGCAAAGCTAGTCACAATAGAAATGTCTGCTACATGTAGAATAAATAGATACGAAAGGTTTTAATAAATTAATTTGTTTATTTTAATTATTTATATTATAAATAAAAATTACGGTTATAAACCAATTACACTAATTAGTAAACAAGCAATAATAAGAACTCCATTCATACACTCATCTCCCAATACTCCAGGCATGCCGCCATGATGGTCTTCCATCCGTCCTTGAACACGTCACAGTCAGGGTTGGACTCCAAGAGGGCATTGAGTGCAGTGAGAGTGCGAGGTACAGGGGAGTGTGCACGTGATACTGTGTGATGCGTGGCCATTACGAGCAGTGTGACTCCTAGTACATGTGTAGTACATACATACACATCACCACGCCGAGACCCTAACGGTGAAGGCAGAGAGTATAGAGCGCCAGTTCTCACTAGACTAACATAACTCTTTCGCCTCGTAGTTATCAGACACGAGAAGCCTTAAGCCTTGATAACTTACTATGTCGCGTATCTTTTAAGGCCAATTTGGTGTAATCTATATGAGAATCAAGCATTGATATTCTACACACTTCATACAGTCCATTGACCCCAAACTAGGCAAGTCATGTACAACATATTTATGTAGGTACATTATTGTAGTTCGTCTTCACGCCTTCATACATGGTTTCCGGAAGAGGTAGGCAACATCCATTTCTCGCCGATTTGTTTTTGTTAACACACTGAGTTACTACACACCTCTACCTACCCCTTCAGACACCCTTGCGTGAAGATACATGGGATAGCTTTATAACAAAGTTATATAAATCATTGATTTTCCCACAATCGCAAATCACCGTACACTGATGATCAAAAGTAATATCCGCAAAAGGGTACGTCCACACCTTTATCCAAAACCCCAGTCACCTATATCACCATTAAGTGCCTTCGGATACAACTGAACAGTTAGCCGTATACAATACCACCGGGTCAGGGACAACACTGTACTAACTACAGCGGGAATTCCGCAAATAACTACCGGTACTTGTTATCTAAGGTGTCACCAATCGCGTGTACACCCTACGGTGTGCCTTCAGCCCTATTACGCATTGCGATGGCAATTGGCTATCGCTATTACATACATTGCAATAACAGTAACGGTTTTTATGTTGCGTGTTTAAAATAAGAATGTTTTAATTTCGTCTGATTATAAGCGAATGTGCACATTCAAACATAATTATTAAGGTGTGAACGACGATTATGTCATACATCTTTTCCGCATCGTTCATATACGCTTAATAATAGGTGTCCTTAAAAGGTATTGTTTTTAACGTTAATTAACGCTTGATTAATTATAATAGATCTATTGTATGACTGACAGCAATAAAACCAGATTTCAAACTACCTATTCGCATTTAAGATAGATTGCCCATAAAGTATTTAAATAATGGTATTATGACGTGAAATATTAACGTAAAAAAAACTTACTTACTTAATACAACTTATTTACGTAATCACCTCGTCTCTCAGACTATTTTAATTATAAGCGTAATTGTTGCTAATTATTCTTAGGTTCCCTAGATAGAAGACTGAAGATCGAGCTCACGTGGCAAAAAAACAAACCAAGAAATACGCCCAAAGACAAACTATTGTTGTTATTGTAAATATTCTATTTCAAAAATCTTTAATGGCGAAGGATAAATTGGGACCATTCCACACAATTTGACATAGCCACAAATTAAGCAAAGCTTGTGTTATGGTAACTAGGCAACGATATATTTACTTATATAGATAGATATATATGTACGTAGGACCCGATGTACATAGATACATCCAAGACTAAGGTAGAAACACTCGTGTTCATCACAAAAATATCTGCCCTTAGCGGAAATTGAACCCGCCACCTCAAGTTTCGTAGGAGGAGCTTTAACCACTAGACCAGACAACCGTCAGAGACATATAGGTTTAATCAAAACCTATTATGGGCTCACAATATTTTTAAATATATCTCGCCTCGTCTAGAAACCTCTTGAAATAGGCGGCCTGGAACGAGATATGTTCCAGCATCAGAGTATCAGCATTGCTATCCAGCGTGGGATACCGATTTGGGTCAAATATCTTATTTGAAAATGATAATAATTTATATTACTGTCTTTTGTAAATAATGTTAATTGTTGTTATTAGAAATAAAGCCCCATATATTAACATTGAAGAAGAATATAATATGGCCATGATTCACATGCAAACGCAGCACTTGACCCGTCCCACAACTTTAATCTAAAACATGCGATGTAAATGACAATTTCCTTCTAAATAGACATTGGTCGTCTATCAGCCACATAATGCCACTAATTAAGGCGGTAACGGTCACCGTCCATCGACACCTATCCTGTTAGATAGGATATCAGCGCCATCTCGACCTGTATCGACATCGATAATTTGTGGTGTTAGAATTACTATTTAAGGTGGTATCGATCAACTTTATCGATATTCGTAATTGAGTCGTTTATTTAAATTTGAAACAATAAACCTTGATACTTTATGTTAACTTATCTAAAGTATCGAAATTATATGGTTGAACAAATCCACGCAAGTCGTCCTGTGTCCATTTACTTTGGGAATTGGACAACGACATTAATGCAATGCGTATATAAATCCGAACGTTTTGATTGTTGAAGATCGTTGTTACATCGTTGTTACTCAATCACGCTACAATGGCTGAGCGAAGTTTGATGATATTTGGCACAGAGATAGTTTCATACCTGGATAGAACAGAAAGTACTAACATTCATCATACGATTCTGCCGTCAGCAGGATGGAACTCACGACCCGTTAGACCACTGACGGCTATCTAACCGTCAAATATATAAATCGAAGCCAATCGAACGATGCAATCTTAAATACCTATACAGTTATTGCGCGGAATAATACAAACAGCTTATGATTTTAAAGTTGATATGCACTAATTAGCCTTAGCGTAACGCTCTGTTGAAGCTATATATGTGAATATACATAAATATAGCCGTGGTGGCCGAGTGGTTCGAGTAGTTGCGTGCAACACAAAGATTGCAACTTCGAATCACTACTATACCAATTAGTTCCTCTGAACTTAGTTATACAGTGATTGGTCGCACCACGAGCTTTTCGGTGGAGGAAAACATTGAGAGGAAACCTGCATACGTTTGATATTGCGTACATAATCGTGTTGAGTGCGATGGACTCGCCATCTGTGTCACGTTCGCACCTATAATATATCTCGGAGTAGGCGTGAATATATATACTTCTTCTGTGCGTGTGTTTATCACTGAACTCGTCCTGAACGTCTGGACCGGTTTTAATGAAATTTTCTGTGTATCTTCAGGTGGATTCCAGTATGGTTTAGATTCACAATTGGACCCGATATGTGGCGCTATTGGGTTTATTTTTTCACCAAAGCGAAGGTGGGCGGGACAACTAGTGTATATATGTAAATAGATGACTTCCTGGAACACAAGGAGTAAAAAAACTAACTGGCAACCTAAGCTAGAGCTAGAATGGCCTCTGATACCTATATAAAGCATGGCCGGACGCAGACCGCTCGCTATGTAAGTCAAGATGCGCTGATGTAACGGTGCACGACCTTCTATTAATTACCGTTCCTCCAGAGACCCTTTACCAGGGGATCGTATCCATAATTTGTGACAGTCAGGAATTATGTTTCTGTCAGGTTTTGATTCCAAATGTCCTTGATCATACATATTATGTATATATAACATATATTGTAAGTAATAGATAACAAAACTAACGTTAATTTGCAATATTCGCTACTATTATTAGTGGGCAATGGTAACTATAGCTCTCAGATCTTATCAAACGTCCTTGATCCCCGAGAAACTATAAAAACTTTTTTACAGTAAAGATGGTAAACGGTCCTTCTCGTTCGTTATCGAAAACAGTGAAGGAGCGCTAAGAATTTCAGAGTCCCCTCAGCCAGCACAACGATATAGATAGTGCCATGCACGAAGACGCGCCCCACCAATATCTAGTTGGGGGGATCGTGGGATGCGGGAAGTATGTATGACCTGACTCTATTAATTGTAGTGTGCGTGTGCACTCATAGGTAACCAGTGCGTACTGATTATACTCAAACATTAATGGAAGGTTGCGCACTTACACTGTAAACTATAGGGAAAAATAGTGGGGCGCGTCTTCGTGGATGGCGCTATCTAAATTTTACTCTCCGCGGGAACACAATTCTACCTCGCTGATTTACACCATCGTCATAACTAAGAGACGAAAAAGGATGAAATACAAAAAAAGTACAATTGCCACATCACATGATATTTCATGCTTCAGCAAAGTGAAAAGATACATATAAAAAACTTGATCAAATGACCGATATATCCATGAGGCGAATCTTGATACTTGCATCGCGCTTCATAAATCACGTTCACCGTATATCGACCATAAACAAATGGAGCTCGAAGAAACGCAAGCACCTCCCTGCTTTATGGACCGTGAGCGAATAATTTAACGATATATTTACAATATTTAATACGTTATTAACTTAAGCGGGAGATAATGAGTGGTTATTTATTAGTAGTAGTTATTAGTGGTTAGATAGACTAACTATGGTTATATCTTCACGTCCACATGGGTCCCGGAAGGGGTAGACAGACTTTAGGTGACTGTGAATGCGATGGCGAGTCTGTTATCGTTTCTCTAGAATTTCTCTAATCTTTTAATTTATTTTCAAACGTTTGCAGGTTTTTCTTCACCGTAAAGCTTATAATGTGATTAATAAATTGTGATTCATCGTAAGATCCATCAATGAAGAGAAAAATGTGGCTGAATCGAATAATCGAATACAGTTGCCTATTCTATCTCGTTGCTTGTGATACGGATACTGTACTGCCAGTAATGGCCGGGTGTACTAAACAGTACTAAAGCTTTTCCAGCGCAATAACCATTTATTATAGTAAGTCCGGAGCTTTTAAATTCAAATGAACCTAAACACGAATCCCACATTCCAACAAGGATGGCTTCGTTGTTTACGGCGCTAGGCAAACAATAGGTGATCGCCAATTAGGCGCAGTAAGTACGGTAACGTTCTGTTTGAATTAATCCGCTTACATTCGCATCGTTTGTTTGGGCGGAGGCTAATTAGTCTATATACTTATCAGGATTTATTGTCAGTATATTCTGTTTATGTAGTCATATGAATAAACGAAAATCATGATATGTATATAAATGTCACTTTATAATAAGGGACGTCGCAAAATGGCGGCTTAACTACACGAAATGGCGGTTCAGCTGTCAAGGAATATGGCCGCCAGTTTTATAAGTCTTGTGATTTACTATGAAATTCCAATTTAAATATCGATCACTTGGAAACGATTAAAGAGTCCGAAATCGATTACGAGCTCGTCTCTCTCTTTGTCAAACGCGTTATCAGGTCACCATTTCACATCAGTGTCGGCTATCTGAAACTAAAACCGGTCGCAAATGCGTCAAAAACACAGTTAACTGGGAATTAAATATTATGCCGGTGACAGAAACCAGTCCGACACGCGCAAGTGTGTCGTATCACTCGTAAAAAAACCATATGGCTCAGAATTATCGGATCAACACCACTCGACGGGCTTTGAGAACAATCTATGTTAATTCTTCGTGGAGTTCACAGTATTTAATACACGCTTTTTACTGCGGCTTCACTTGCGTCAATGCAGTTTTGTTTCGGGATATTGTAGGCCCCTTTTCTCTTCCTCAGACATCACGCTTTAATTAATTCATTATGTGGGTCTGGTATTTTTTATTAATAGTTTCAGAAAAAGCCGCTAAAACCGTATTTAGAGTGTGTGTTACTTTGATATTTTTGGAGCTAATTGCATCGTCACCAGGATATATTCACAATACCCTATAACTTCCAGAAGACAACTGTTCTGAGACAGCGTATGTATATATATTTCATTATCATTATCGCATAGATATAGATACCCAGAAAACGCGGGGTGCGGCTAGTAATTTTATATTGATTCGAACCACTTTCAGACATGTACCCGGAATATACTACAACAGGAGTCTGACTTCGGCCTAAAGATAAACGCTCACCAGACGGAGAATTAAAATGAAACTGCCAGACGGCGGGGCTATTGATTTGTCTGGCTAAAGTTAGACCGGTGCACGAGACATCGCTGTATGCACGTGGGGTGGAGGGCTTGGGAATTTTATTGAGGAGAATTCTATATATTTCTACATACACCAGTACGTACTATTGTATCTTTCATTGAAGGTTAGCATCCTAATGAAGTGTATTACACTAGTAATTTTTGTTTTTAGCCTATTTACGCTCACGATACCAAAGTATCACTTGCGCGTTGCCACTCTGTGTTCGGAGAGTTATAGTGTGGCGGCAGCATAAGGTTTAATCCCTCAGCTTCCAACACAATATAACAATCCTCCCCCCTCCCCAAGGAGCTCATTACTGGAAACCTTATTCACCACGTAGGAACACAACACAATAAATTGTGTTATTTGATATAGTATTAGTGGCAACGCGCAAGTGATACTTCGGTATTGTAAGCGTAAATAGACTGCGGTAAACGTTTTCCATCGGGTGGGCCATAAACTTGTTTGCCACTGCAGTTGTATAAAAAAAATACTTAATATTATATAAAAAAATTCATGAAACAGAGATATTAAATACTATTATGTCAGTGGATATACATATAGTTAAAGCAGACAAAGTAAGGCACACACATTTCTGCTTGCTTGCTTTTCAGTTTACGATTTTAATTTAGTTTTACGTAATATAAGTGATAATAATGCAAATATATTTATATTATTAATAATATATTGTACAGACTATGAAAAGGATGCCTTTATCCATGACTTACTTTTATAACATTTTTGTTCTGTAATTTAGTTATGACTCATAACACGAAACAGTATTTAATAAAACATACCTACTTGTATTAAGCTGAGTTCACAAAAGCGTGAGCACGATTTATTTCGGTAAACAGGTCGAGGGGTCAACGGCCGGCGCGTCGCGACGTCTAATAATATAGATGCGCACGCGCAGGTGCAGCAAGGGGCGGCGCGGTGTAATAGATTTGATACTGGCAGGGTTGCTATTTCAATATTTCGAGTATCATATATTTAAATGCATCTAGATCAGTGTGTGTGAACTAAGCTAATAGACATTAATATACTTAATAAGAATAGTGTTTACGAAACATGATGGCAGTGGCAACGCGCAGGTGATGTTTCGGTATCGTGAGCGTAAATAGGCTACGGTAACCGTTTCCCATCAGGTGGGTCGTATGCTTGTTTGCCACTCTTGTTGTATAAAAAATAATAATAATAATATAACATATAATATCATGACACTTACGTGGTACTCTGGTGATGCTCTGCTATCATGATACTATATACCTAATGTAAAGTTCAGGCGAATCTAGACTAACACAACTCTTTCGGGTCATCCACATTACCAGTGAAGAGACTGGTGATTTATCTTTGACATCTCTTTGGGTAACTACTGGGGATGAGGGTTAATGTTAGCGACACAGTTTTATAAAACGGCAGCCATTATCGCACTTTATGTCTGAAACATAACTGTTTTTGGTGTTCTTAATATATAATAATATTATAATATGTCCTAACTTCTTCCCACATGAGTCCCCGGGGTAGGCAGATGTTGTACACCATACCCACATATTTTAGGTGCCAACGTCCATCGCCGTTACTCAGGCAAGACCTTTTCATTCAGGCCTTTGAATTGCTTCTCAGACATATGCAGGTTTCGTCTCGATGTTTTCCTTCACCGTAAAGCTCGTGGTGTGACTAATCGCTGTACTTAAGTTCAGAAAAACTCATTGGTACAATCGGGATTTGAACTTGCAATCTTTATGTTGAGGCCAACTAATCGAACCACTTGAGCACCGTGGCTACATAACGGCTAATAAATAATAATATTATACTATGCTACACTTATCCACTTCGTCGAAACCAGTAGCTATGTGTGGCTGATGCCTCCTCCAAAAAAGCTTAAAAGGTTCCTCAACGGATCAGACTCCAGTTTCTATGGCTTTATCCCAAACCGGCCCAAATCTAACGGCACCGAAGTCCGTACAAGTTGCATACCTCATAAACACAATACCCTCCTTCGCGCACTCGGTTAATTAAACCTCTTCGCCTTCACAGTTACGTTAGATGCAAAGTTCAGATAGCATAAATGTTTATAGCATAGAGCAGGATTAAGATAAATGGAGTCCTTAAAAAGGTATGATGCTCGTCATGCACAACCTGCAAGATGCACATCTCGCTAGATTAATGTATGTAGGGCAGTTGCTGTTTTAGGTAAGGGAAAACCACATTTTAGTGTATCTGATTTATTTTGTACCACAAGCGTACGTCCCGGCTCGTCGAGATCGGCTACTGCATCGTAGGCTTACTGTACCTTGGAAGGAGTCTCATCGCAGGAGAAATTCCATCGTAAGCGAACGTACAGGTGACTCTCTTGCGTGGTTTGTCCAACAGAGTTAAAAGTACATGGTATACATGGTGTATTTACGTGAAAAAGCGTTAGTTAATACTGAATCCACTGTCTGCGAACGGATTTTCCTATTAAAGTGTTTAACCAACACTGACTGTTCAATTACAGTTTGGCAATATAGTAGGGACCCGGCCACGGGCCTTGCGTTCTGTATCATTATGAAGGGCTTAATCCCTGACGCAAACAAAATTGTGTGTTGAGCAAATTTGTACAACACATGTTATATTTTAATTTATTAAGTATGATTATGGCTGCATACAAAGAACTAAATAACACATAGAGTATATATACCTCATGGGACATTAATAGAAATACCTGCATTTATTTAACATGGCAATATCATGTTCGTCTTTAGGCAAACGGCAAACTGATTTGTTCTCGTGTCTATATAGAAATTGCCTAAACAATTATATTCTCTCCACTTCAAGACTATTTAGGTTTAACCCGTAATGTTAATACTAATCGTTGGTATTCACAATAATTTGCCTTCCAGAGCAACATTCTTGCCAGCCCGCCATCTTGATAATTGTGATTGGGCCGCTCGTCCGTTATTATCTTATTAAGTGATTATGACAAACGCACATAATTATAAAAACTACTTTGATACATAAGATATAATTCATAGATATCAGTATTTTGATTATTTTATGAGTTCCAGCTTATGTGATTCTATATTTTCGATACTTTCGCACAATAATTGCTATTGCTATCAGACGTCAAAATGTATACGTTTTTCAATATATTGCATACAATTTCACAGACCGTTCCTACATACTCCATAATTCTCGAGGATCCCACCTTGAATGTTTGAACGATTTAATCAAGGTAGTTGGAACATACTCTTCCGTTCCCTCTTGTTCCGTCACATAGTCATTTAAATTACTAAACCAACGTAACACGCCAGTGGCTTAACGAATCTCTTCAATGCGCATTCGAACAAATTTCTTACTGAAACATTCGGTTTTGAACTTATGCAATTTAAAACCCTATGAAGACTCGCCATTGGTCAAGGCGTTATAACCCCTTCGGAGACGCTTGTGGGAAGGTTCTGACCAGTAGGCCAGATGGCGATCAAAACACATATCAATGTAGCATCGTATAAATAAGGTGAAAAGCTCGGAAAGAGATGTGTAAAAAGGCGGACCACGCGAAGAGCTTTTAATGGCTTCGCCTTTAATGCCTATTCGCGCTTTAAGTTTTTTAATGGTCATTCTAAATTATAGTTTAATGGCTTCGGTCAATTAAGATATTCCTCCAGAAATAAATTGAGGGCACGGACTTTATCTAAATGCGTTAATAAAATTAGTATATATGTATTTATGCTATCACACAACGGTCAGCTAAGGTGTAAGAACATCCACATTTTTCTTAATAATTTAGATGCCCAAGTGGACAGTTGGAGGAACTGCCTCTTTGTTTAAAGCAGACAAACTTATTTTTTACGGTAGGTACGCCAAAACCGAAAATCTAAAAAATATTCTTACAATATATTTTGCTTAGCACTATTCCTAATCTTCATCTTAGGAGCACTTAAATGAGATCAGAACCAAATTTTTTTTTGCCGCCAAAAGGCCGTGGCCGCCATTTCTACGGCGGCGTCGCACGATCTCGTAGATTACTCATTTTTAATTAAGAAACTGGCTACATAGCGGTTCAGCATAACTTCAAACTAAGCATTCTTTGAGAGTTTAAATTAAGGCATTATATTATTTTAATTTTTAATTCATAGAGCGAATTAGCTGTTTTGAAATTATGGTTATATCTGAATAGTGACACAAGAGACTTTACGTACTAATTGAATCGAAGCAGGTCCAAATTATGTGCTTTTAACAGTACTAGTAGGGAATTCTTGAATACCATAAAATGATTTAAAAAATGGTATCATGTTGATTGAAAGTGAACGTAGGCGCACCTGTGACGCTAGCCGTGACCGTTCGGCGTTCTGCTCGTTATGGTCAGGTCACTGTTACGATATAAAAGTACCGTTACACATTTAAAACTTGAAACAAGAAGTTTCGAATACAGAGATTTCAAATAATTCGGGACGTTTCCGAACGAACGCGGAGCTGTCATCAGCATAAGGGCGGGAACGTGGAGGGTGTACGATGGTATGACTCATATTCTTAAGAGTGTTCACGACAGACAGGACAATGTGCACAGAAAAACTGCTACAAACGGGACAAAAGCAAAAAAGTTAAACTGAAAACGTTCACCGTTGCACAGAGATGATTGAGTAATAATGTATGAATTATTTACGATGTGGTAATTTCCTGGCCGGCCTTTTTAGGCCTTTCGCAGCGGTTTATGTTGTCTTAACTCATATGCAAGCTCTTTTGACCGGTGTACATCGCGTATTATATTCCTCCCGTAATATGGTTGCTCTCGCAAGATTTATTATGCAGTGCACATTTCCATTTCGTATCCCATATCGTGGATGTATCCCATATGTTTGATACATTGTGTGCAAATCAGAACTTTGGGAAGTAAATTATTAATGGGAATAATTTCCAAATGAAAATTTATAGCAATAAATGGTACTGCGAATTTACTTACTTATCTTTAAAGGTTTTTAAAAACCATACAAATCATATTAAATACGTACGTACAAACTAGTAGCTAAATAAAATAATAATACAAAAAACGCTGAAATACAATTACGTAAGACATAAAAAATACAAACAACTTGCGGGAATTAATCCCGCCCATATCCCGCCATAATTTTTTGCTTATAAATAATATTGTGATTTGATAGTAAGAACATGAAGTTTAGTTATTTTGCCTCGATTTTGCATAAGAAATAGTTACAAATAGTTTTTTATTTAAATAGAATCAGGTTATTTTCTTTTACGTACGGTGTAGCCAGCTGTATGTTAGTTATTACACAACACGACTAAATTGCCGTACAAGGTATACTGACCCATTGCTTTTTTCTTCAACGACCTTCCAAACTTGGCCAGGTTTACCCACATGCGTTCTCTTTGAACCAAGGAGACTGCGAACTAAGAAAAACTGGTCTAAATACCTATCCAGACTCTATAGTCGTAATAGCAACATAATTCGTGATAAAATAAAACCTGGCATAGATAAAATAAAGCATCGCAAAGCCACTTCGTGTCCCGTGCTCATGATGACATTAAAATATTTAATCTGATTAAAAGTAGCATTACTATAATTTTAAGTGTACCCTATGTAAATCACGACGTGTTACGTCACCAACGTTATCTAGTGACTGTGACAAATGTAAGTAGTACGGTAGGTAGTTCCATTTCGGTAGAATATACGGTATCGAAGCTCTACGGTGTTGGCGGGAAATTAAACGTCACGTTGACAGCACGCGTAACTTTTTTACGACTCTGTTTGCTTTCGGTTAGTTTGAGGCCGTAAAAGGAGGTTCGAGTGTTAATTCTTTACTTACCGAACCTATAAAAGGAACTGAGAGCAATATATCATATTGTAACAGATTTTGGTAGGGTTATTGCCGTTTTGAAGAATAAATCAACTTATTTTATTAAATTGCCCGCGAAATGTTTATTCGTTTAACGGTTTAACATTGATATCGAACATTCGAGCATCGACTCGATATTTGGTGGATATGCTATCATTTAAAAATAGTAATTCGCTATTGTTTTAAATAAAATATCGACGTATGAATTTTTACTCTTGGGTAAGTTTAAAGACGCCGCGATAGTTCAATTATAAAGTATGATGACAGCGATTGGGGATTCACTTTCATTTGCAATTTTACGTAAAATTTAAATTCCGAACTTACCGAATTAACATTTATTTTTTATTTCAACGAGTAATTTATTTCAAACTGTGTATGAATGCAATGAAAACAATGTCCGATCGACAACTGTTACTTAGGCGTGCCTAACATAATCGTCTCTAGTATTACCTGTGCTGCCACCAACGACGCTGCGCACGCGTTCAATGTCGTTTGTTACTAATTAAGCACCGCTAACGCTAGGGCTGCCAATAGAAATAGACAGACAGTGCCACCGATAATATCTATAGCAGCATTTATAAAAAAAATCAACGTCTAAGTTTATTATAGCGTTAACCGACAGCCAAATATCGACTTTGCAGTGGTCAATGCAAGGCTTAGTATCGTTTGTATCGCTGACTTGCACATAAATTTGAATATGGAACGGTGTTCCATTAGCAGCCCTATTGCTACTCTACCCACGCATTATGAAATTAATTACAAAACATATCAAGTTTGAATTCAATTAATAATAAAATTTTGAAGGTGAACCGTTCGCGTTTAGTTTGGATATTCTTTGATATTATTTATTTTTGCTATTTTTGTTGATTTCATTGTGAGTGCATAATTATAAGTTTTTTTAATTAAAACTTTTCTAATAGTTTACTGACTGACTGATAGAATGATTTTAAAATATCCTACCTACAGTAGTATGAACTCAACTTCCTCATAGTATGCAAGAAAAAAACGCAAAATTACGAGTATTATTATTTTCTTAACAATTTAATTGGACTACTATATCAATAATCCTCCCCTTTTTAAGTCGGTAAAAATGTATCGTCACAGTAAATGCGACCTTAAATTATTAAAAAATCACTCACCCTAAAATTCACGATCAGATTAACAAACTTAATGTGAGACCGTAACCTTCCAGAAGTAACACTGCTTACCTGAAACAGGAAATAAATACATTTTAAATTATATTTAAGTTAGCTGGGTTATAATTTAAAAGCGTGTTAACGTTACAAATAACCACGCTTCCATGACTGTATCAACATACATGTCATCACAACGAGACCCCTCAAGGGTAGGCAGAGTCACTCTGCTCTAGTTTACAAACGCCTTTAGCTGATGTATATAAATATAAATTATAAAGAACTATTTCACTAAGCCTTGGTGGCCGAGTGCCGACTGCCGACTGCCTGCAACACAAAGATTGCAAGTTTGAATCCCGATTGCATCAATGAGTTTTTCTGAACTCACGTTTGAGAAGAAAATCAAAGAAGTGTATGTGTAGACACCTCAGACTACCCCGAAGGTGTGAGGATGAACCTGCTATCTATCGTCAGATAAATCATGATTAAGCATGTTCGCTGGTTTAGAATTCTCCTGACGCTTCTAACTTAAACACTCAAGGAGCAAGATCAAGATTAATTTGACGTAGGAAGTTGGAACGTGGTCTTCGTCCGCGGTATCAAGTGGAGTTTTAAACAATAGTCCATTTGCGAGCATTTTTGTTAATCACGTGACAGGTGTCCTTTCGCCTTTCTAGATTTTTCTCATAAGTAACCTTGAACATCTTTCGGTCGGCATTGTTTCATAAGATCTAATTCTTAAGGTACATTAAGTTTGTCAAAACAGTTGGTAGTGCACTGCGCGTAGGAGTCGAGGTCGAGCGTGCATAGCTCGAACTAAACAATCAATGAATAACAAATTATACATGCGATGACGGAATCGCTCATTGTTACGAATAATTAGCCTACATTTGAAACAATAACCAGTAGTTATTGTTTCAGATGTCTGAGACGATGACTTGGGTACTTCTGTGACAAACGCTTAATATCAATCCTTTTCAGCGTTTAAACACTGCACTAAGGTGCGTGGTCTTCCTCTGCCTCTTCTTGCACACATTTTCGCTTCGTATGTCTGTTTTGTCAATCTTTTTTCACTCATCCTTTCTAGATGTCCAAACCAACGTACCTTTCTTAATCACACCTTCGTCCACACCAGTGGTTTTGCGAATCTCTTCGTTGCGGATTCGATCAAATAAACTTGAAAATAACGAAATAATCAAACTTATAAATACTAGGTTTCCATAAATCCTAGAGATATAAATCTGTAGCGCATAAAGGATGTTTATGGTCCCACTATTCTAAGGAAAGACAATTTGTTCACTTTCAATCAATAAATTGCAAGATAATTAAATAATTACAGTGCAGGAAACCCAGTATAATATGCGACCGGATATATTCAACGCTTATCTGGTTTCCGTGATCAATCACCATTTAGCAATGAGCACCTGTGTTCTGGAATCCAAAGCGTTGCATGCGCATGCGCACGGTCATTGGATAAATAAACAAACTCACACCTATTCACTTTTATTATATTGGTCCTGTGACAGCGTGGGAATCGCATGCTCTCAAAGACTGATGACGTAGCACTTGGTTCAATCGACTGGAAGTTTATCAGTTAAATGAGATTGAAAGAGTCAAACCCTGGTTGTTGGAACCGATCAAGGCTTGAAATTTTCGGAAACCACCAGATCAACAGTGAAGGAAAATATCTCACGAGATTAAATAACATCAGCTATTTATGTTTGAGAATGAGCAACTTTAGTGATAGGATATAATGAAAAAATAGGTTGTGGATTTCCAGTTAGAATGAACCGTTTTGCAAAATGATTTAATAACAACAAAGCTAATTAAACAAAGCTCTATCGTCACCTTATTGTAATCATGAATATAATGAGTGTAAAATGTCTGCGACACGTTTTATACTACTTCAGTCATTATCGCGCATTTATTTGTAAATTATAATTGTGTTCTCTGTTCCTAAATAAATAAATGAGATATCCTCACGCCTTCCCACAAGGGTCCCCGAAGGGATAGGCAGAGGTGTATAGGCAGTATCCAAAAAGCCACTTTCCGCCTGAGATATTATATTTAAAAATGCCAACGTGGACAGATGGCAAACCCATCGCCGCTTCTCAAGCACGTGTATACACACGCATTTGAATTACTTCTCAGGCGTAGGTAGGTATGTAGGTTATACTTCTTCTATTTGTAAACTTTTCTTCTCGATGCTTTCCTTCGCCGTAAAGCTCGTGTGACTAATCACTGTATGTACTTTAGTTCAGAAAAACTCGGAAGTGCAGTCGGGATTCGAACTTGCAATCTTTGTGTCGCAGGCACTCATCGAACCACCAATCATGTTAGTTGATTAGTCAAATTTACCTTTCTTCGTATTTATAATATCATATGCCTAGTTTGAATTGCATTCGATGTTTTGTAAATACCAAATGACTAGCAGAATCTTATGCAAGTTTACAAAGAGGACAAACATTATGTATGGTGGTAATACTGACAATGATGATATGGATAACATTGTTGCTTAAAGTTTACAAATATTGCTCTTGAAACATTCCAGTCGCTGGACGTATGTAATTGAATTTATAAAAAAGCAGTACAAATATTTCCACGTAAGCAAGTATGTACAATACTTATGCGCTGATGACGATTAAGAATCTGAACCTACCGAAGAAAATAAAGATTAGCTATACACACCCGAGATAAAGCTATATTTTGTCTGGTTTGTTCATAACAAACCTCCTTTAAAACGGGTATTTTATACCTCAGCCACTCGAGGCAGCGAAGAGAATTAGCCTCGCCATTAGAGGCGCAATTACTAAAATTACTCGACTTAACCTCGTGTAGGTTTGTCTTCACACAAAAGATGACTCGCCTGATACACGACCGCCATTAGCTTTCCAGTTCTACCCAAACTTAAAAACTAAAACAACAAAAGCGAATTGAATCGTAATAACACAACATCCGTACACAAACACATGCAAAGTCTAAAATTGTTTAAAACGCGGCAAATTTATGCAGGTGCCGGCTAAAATGAGCTTAGTTTACCCACACAGCAGCGAATATGATGGATTGGCTGCAGTGCGCGTGGGCATGGCATCCTGCGAGTATGCTAATTCTTTGTACTCTACACGACCCAGCCAAGGTACTCACTTAAAGCGTTCGATTGTTCGCGAACACGGGACATACGTACTCGCGCCAATAATCCTCAATCAAATCAACCTTGTTCAGAGCAAGCGCGAATTCCTTACGTTGTTTGGTAATGATACCTACTAGGTGTCAATCATCAACATTCAACAACCATCGTCTTTCTAACAATACTATCCGGCAAACAACCGCAAGCATCTCAAAACAATACGAAACAATGAAAGCAAATATGTTGACATGAGTCGTCTGTAAATCGGAGGAGAATACAGAACAATAGTTGGTGACAGGGCGAGTGACGAAACCCGATCTTCCAGAGCATCGAAAGGTTTCCGAGCACACAATAACGGGTCCGGTTCCCATGCGAAACTGACGAAGCGCGAACAATCGACAAATGTGTACTTGTTGTATTCCGCAATGCCAAAACAAACAAGATGGTACAAATCAAACACGAGAAAAGATCAACTCGGTTCAACATTTCGTGAGCGAATGTATACTGCGCTGTCGCGTCTTCATAGAAGGCGTTTAAAACAAGTGTACAACGTTGTGTCGTCACAAACATATGTGTAGTATATTAAACCCACAATGTTGAGGTTTTATTAAGAACAAATTGCTTCAATTTAACTTGCAAATTTACCATATTTTCATCGTTTAAGCGCCTTTGATTACCGAATTATTTGGTGAATTGTTGTGAATGTATATTCTTACATTTGGTAGCAGTCTCATTGAAATGAAACGATTTATACTTACTACAAGGTCTTCATAATTAGACACACTACAATTATTATCATTGACATTGGTCTTATCTTACTACCGGCAAACGAAAATGTTTGCCGAACGAGTCATAATAACACCATCTACTGCCACCTCATCTGATTCGAGATCATTGATATCTGTAACATACATACGTACAATTGCTTCCTTGTAACAAGGTAGTTTAATTAAGCACTTCAAAACCAAAGATTAAGTAGGCTGCCAAGAAATCGCCTCGGGGCAATACGGGAACAGCTAAACTAACTCCATTCAATAACTAGTTAGCAGTAAATTACTTCTTAATTAAACATTCTCGTGGTCCAAGAGCACTTAGAGCCATAGTCAAGCATGGCGCCGGTGGGACTACTTGGTCCACCCATTGTAATTGTATGTAATCTCCTATTTCAATGGCTCGGACCCGCTTCAATCAATTTCAAGCTCAATACAACTCTATTTCTAAGAATCAGTAATAGTGAAGTTTTTCTGTACTGTTTGCATTGATGTACACGTTAATACCTATCGTTGGGAATGACCGGTGGGAGATAATAATAAAAATGTAAAGTAGAATGAAACTTCAATTGAACCTGACTATGTAGATAGTCAGGTAGCTCACGTAAATGCTAACAGGAGTCTAAAAAATCATAGATAATGATAATGCAGGTATAACGATTTTCAATATCCGACAAAATGCTTCATCTGATCGATGACCCGAAATCTCATGGTCGGATTCAGGAACGTAGCCCTGCAAAAACCGTTCTGCAAAGGGATTCTTACTGTTGTATGAGCGAACTCACGCCACACTTCGCTATAAATGGCAATACGATAAGATTGTGAGATAAGAATATCACTTGAGCCTATCTAGAATCAACATTTGTTGCACAAATATATGCTCTGTTCGTGTTTTTTGTATCATCCTCCGTGTAGACTAACAGTATCCACTTATGGTGTTAGTCTAAGTTGAACATACAAAAAGTGGAAATATCTACGAAAATATTAACATTTCATCACCAACTTTTTCTAGATTGGACAGAAGTCGTTGAAAGCAATATTCGTGTTAAATGTTATCATAACAGACGCAATTAAATGTTTTTGGGAGAACACGAGATAATCTTTCTTCAGACCGATTCCAACGAGTTCAATTCATCGATTACATGTTACGTTCCGTTTGCATCACTAGTATTGCTTAATTTTTAATCATAGACCTTTTGCGGCGTTGATTTATAATATACTTCGTGTCGAACATTCTCATAGAATACAATTTATTCCCTAATTGCTCGGTGCTGAAGCTCCGAACGTATTATTAATAATACAAATTGAAATAATTGACGTGTTACAATGAGAAGGTGCAATTGTTGCATCTGTTTCATCACCTGTTCGCATCATCTGCAAAAGATGTCAGGTACTTACGGACTTACCTAATTATTTGTTTAAGCGATTCCGCTTCTCAGATGAACATTTTGCGGTTAAATATAACCGTGGTTACGAATAAACACGCAATTACGAAATTACCATACGCGCCCGACAAATATTTTATTGAACGCGTACTTAACGGTACGGGGATTGGCCTCTGAGCCGTCGCATCAAACCGGACCGTGCCTTGATGGGATCGTTGATAAACATAAGAACAAACACAATCTAGGAATAGCCGCAGTTTAACGTGGCTTAGTCGACCTTATCGATGCTAGCTCCAAATAAACAATATAAATAGTCAGCAATTAAAAGCACGCATATCGCATACGCGTATGCAAATGTCGCCATATTGCTTCTTAACGGTTGCGTTCACAAAATGAAACAAATTGTGTTTTTTAATGTTTTAATTAGAGATTCGCTTTAGTGGGAATGCCGCTATCTTTCGTCTAGATTGTGAATATGTAAATACAAAAACGTATCGTGACTCCTTGGTCGTTTGTAAGATAACGCATAAAATGTGTTAATGATGCATGTCTAGTCTATGGATGCCTACGCAGTCTACGCAGTATTCAATACAAAACATGCTTATCGTGCTAGGTCCCAGTGATCTCACATTATTTTCGGAATTAGATACCACTAGCAAGTTTAGTAAAAATTATAATTCCATTATTATCCGCTTTATTTTATTTACATCCCATAAAAATGCTTACCGTGTCGACTTTGGGCGTGCATCCAGAATTAATTTGACAGGTGTAGTCGTGAGAACTGGTTTCTGTATTTTGATATGTGACATATTCTCGATCGTAGACAGTGTGGCTCGTAAACTTTAATTCGACGCATACATTACATTCATGGAGATTTACCATCACACCACGCAGCTTTTAAACGAACATAAAAAAAGTTTGGATTGTCGTAAGACGTTATGAGACTTTACGCTTCATATCCAATGATCACACGCACAATAAAATGGAACGCGATCCTTTGAGCAGTGAACACTTTTTTTTATCATGTCAGACTGAATAAATAAACCTCAAAGGAGGTTGTGGCGCCGATGCAATTATTTTATCTATGCCTCTCACCAAAGTGAATTCAGCGAATATTTAGAGCCACTAACGATACTAATAGGTATGGACTTTTGACGACGTTGTCCACTCATGGCACAGATCAAATGACGTATTGTATGTGAGATAAAACCGCACACACGGGAATTTGAACTCAGCAGCGTGGGCAATAGATGTGTTATTAGCTTACTAAAGGATACGCAAGGTCAAACAAATTTAATATCAAGGTTCCAAGGCGGAAGAATACTTTATTCAGATTTAGCTCATTATCAAAGTAATTTATCAATGGATTAGTGAATATGAACACAATACTTGAACTATTCACTACAGACTAAACAAACACCCTTAATGTGTATTTTTTTTACAAACATTCAACCATATTTCTTTGGTGTGTCAAAAACATAACTCGTGGTGTCCGAGTGGTTCCATTAGTCGGCTGCAACGCAAAGACTACAAGTTCGAATTACGTGACTTTACAAATAAGATTTTTCTGTAATTCAGTACCTACAGTGGTTAATAACAAACACACTACGTTAAAGGCAAACACCGAGAACAGTTCTGCATAAGTTGCAGAATAAATTCAAAGTCGTTGCAAAGTTGTGCTCGAGAAGCGGCGATGGACATCTGTCACGTTGCCACCTAAATAAATAAATATCTGAGACAATTCCACACAAATCGACCTAGTCCCAAGTTAAGCAAAGCTTGTGTTATGGTAACTAGACAACGATATATTTACTTATATAGATAGATATATACATAAATACATAGGACATCCAAGACTAAGGTAGAAATATATCGAAATTGGGTGTAGTTACTCTGCCAATCCTTTCAATCCTGCCAACCCTGTGGGAAGGCGTAAAAAAACCGCATACAAGATATACTTGTCGACACCTAAACTGTTGAATAACATGTTTTCATTCGCAACCCACTTAGATAAACACCTAAATGTTGTTGCAACACATTCCATTCACGCGATCAAATTATGAAGTATCTGGTTCTCTCCCGTCCGTTGAAGCTTAGCGTGTACCTTTAATTAGAAGGATTACAATGAAGATGTTACAGTATCACGTTGCATCGCGAGCTCATTTGCTATTGTCGCTGAGGTGTTAATGTACACTTTAATTGTTCGCTATATCTGGTGTCGCGCTCACTCTGCGACCCACATAATATTGTTATTAAGCGTTGGCAACCCATTGTATTGTTAACGGTTCATAGACAGCGTTCGACTGCGAGTATACATTGGGTGTAAATTTCGCTCTCTCAAACGAGGATTAACTCCTCGAGTTCACTACATTTATAGGTTAATCTCGGACGTAAATCGCTATTTATGCATTTAACGTCTCTATAAGATTTCCATAAGTGTACAGGCGGTGCCCGTATTCATGTTCGGTGCTAATTGGCGGCATGGCGTTGCGTTCGATTTCTAAACGGTTTTAATCTCACACATCCCATAGACGAAAATACCAGTCGGAGGCTGAGCGCGGCCGTTGCACCTGGTGATCGCGGCGCATTCCTCACGCACTCCTTTTTATGCTACACTGCGAGTTCAGCCCAACCATTCTAAATTGAGACACCTCTGTCCCCGCCCGCGTACTGTTGGAGAACTCAAAAGGTTACAACGTCAACTAAGCGCGGCTCCGCTATTGCTGGAGGCGGCATAAAAACGGAACGCAACTACTCCTTTTTTATAATTTAGTAACTATTCCATCTCCACGTCATTGTTGTTCAGCAGTTCGTAACGTTTCTTTCTAATAGCACCATCAAGAGAATTTATAAATATTTTGACAAATATTTACTCGGGTCGTAGATTTATGACACTTTCAGAAGCCAATTTGAACCGAACAAATTAGCATGTACACGAGAATAGACCGACTTTATTGGTCCCAATAAATACTTACATCCAAAGATCCACGGATATTTTAATTGCCTCTACTACATGCGTGAACCGGGTACATTAAGTCACGGAACGTATTTTTTGTAAAGTTTTTAAACACGAAAAGTGTGTCATAGTACTAAACGCCAGTGCGTTTTGATTCCACGTTGACCGCGAGTGTGGTCGGGCCGGCGCCTCCATTCGACAACGAAAACGTCTCAAACCTGTTCACGCAAAACGTTAATTTTGTGTAAAACAAATAGCTCCATGTGTGCGCGACCCACAAACCTTAACCCGCGTAACGAGAAAGCGGGAAAAGCTAAATAATTTTCACTTTGACGCATATTATTAGGTACAGAGTTGAGCGAGCAAAGGTCTCCCTAACGAGCATATTATGTTACTCCTAAAGGATGCAGAGACATGCCTGACTCATTGTCGCTCAGATAGCAATCTTGTTTGCGATTACATTTTACTAACTCACAGGCTAGTCTGTCGCACATATAATTGGCGAAGTGCATACCATATTGTCCCCAAACGTTTTATTACTTATACTAGCTGTGCCCTACGGATTCCCTCTTTCAGATAGTGGTACATTTGGTTGATTACAGTACTGATGACAATATTTGTGTCACTTGTTTAATTTGTCTAATTTGTGAATGTGAGAACATTGTAGGCTTTGTAGATTCTTAGATCTTGCTAACATTTTTATAATTATCTTGTTTTATGTATGCTTTGTATAGTAAGCAACGACCTATTGTCGGGCCTACGTTGTTCCCCATACTTGGGTACTATTGCTGTAACGTAAAAATATTGTATATGCCTAATGATTTGAAAAGAGTAACCATGGAGTTTCTTGCCGGTTCTTCTCCATGGAAGCGACCAACCCGAACCGTGCTTCTTTTTCGACGTTTTATAAGTGCCCATCTGGGCCTATGTGAAATAAAAAGATTTTGATTGATTGATTGATTTTGGTATGACGTCATATAGCTATTGACTATAAATACTTATTAAAATCGGATTAGTGCTTCCTTTTACTAGCGCGTTCATCGTATCATATAAAGGATTGATAACGATTACTTAGTCGTGCTTGAGTGACGGCGATGGACTCGCCATCTGTCACGTTGGCACCTAAAATATATCTCCGTCGGAAAGTGGGTGTGTACTACCTATACAACTCTGCCTAATACATATTAAGCTGAAGACAGCCGCTACTCTCTAATTATAGTGTATCTATCCTCTATGGTTGCAACTGCTATTCGTGGTCACAGCATTTCGTTGTAGTAGCAAACTGTATCGTTAGTATTTCTATTATAATTCACATTCTCATAAATTATATCATAAATATAGCCGTGGTGGCCGAGTGGTTCGAGCAGTTGCCTGCGACGCAAAGGTCGCAAGTTCGAATCCCGCCTGTACCAATGAGTTTTTCTGAACTTAAGTACAGTGATTAGTCACACCACGAGCTTTACGGTGAAGGAAAACATCAAGAGGAAACCTGGATACGTCTGAGAAGAAATTCAAAGGCGTATGTATAGTCGTGCTCGAGTAACGGCGATGGACTCGCCATCTGTCACGTTGGCACCTAATATACCTCTGGCGGCAAGTGGGTGTGTGGGTATTACCTATACACCTCTGCCTACCCCTTCGGGGGCCCTTGTGGGAAGGCGTGAGGATATATATTATTATTACTCATAAATTATTCAGTCTCTTATCACTCGTAACGTGCATTAACTTGATATTATAACGTGTTCAACTTTAGCCCGTTTACAGATAACGCATTGGCTGAAATGCAATTTTACGTATAAAACTAAAGACACTTTTGTGTTTTTCAATACGGCTTTGCAGTAAAATGCATTGATATAATGTCACGTTGGACGATTTCTGCTTTTAATTTACGTTTTGTCACGGATTAAGTCTCGTGTATTTCTGGTTCGTATAAGTGCTTTAGTAATTGCGCTCGGCTTATCATCAAATAGCAATATTTACAGGGTTTTGCTCAAAGTACGTACAATAACAATGTATGTATTTGGATATAAGACAATAAAAACTGCAGCATTAATATACCTTGGGACGTTGGGGCTATTCCACACAAATTTATGGTAACAAGACAACGATATATTTACTTCTATAGATAGATATATACATAAATACATAGGACATTCAATACTAAGAGCCGTGGTGGCCGAGTGGTTCGAGCAGTTGCCTGCGACGCAAAGGTCGCAAGTTCGAATCCCGACTGTACCAATGAGTTTTTCTGAACTTAAGTACAGTGATTAGTCACACCACGAGCTTTACGGTGAAGGAAAACATCGAGAGGAAACCTGCATACGTCTGAAGAAATTCAAAGGCGTATGTATAGTCGTGCTTGAGTAACGGCGATGGACTCGCCATCTGTCACGTTGGCACCTAATATACCTCTGGCGGAAAGTGGGTGTGTGGGTATTACCTATACACCTCTGCCTACCCCTTCGGGGACCCTTGTGGGAAGGCGTGAGGATTTATTATTATTATTATTATTATTCAAGACTAAGGTACAAATACTCGTGTCCATCACATAAATATCTGTCCTCAGCAGGAATCGAACCCGCGACCTCAAGATTCACAGGAGCTGTATACTAGTGTAGAAAATATAAATAAAATAATATGGGTATTTAAATATAACAGCCTGTGTTGAGAACACACCAAGGCAATGCAAACCAGCGCAAACATAGAGTCGTCCATAGTACATAAACGGCGGTAACCGCTTATCATCAGGCGGAGAGCTTTTAGATTCGCAAACATTTAGAATAACCGATGTCTTTAACTTGAAGCAAACTATGTTTAAATACCAGGCAAGAAATGCCTTCGATAAAACAAAAAACCAATTTCAATACCGTCGGATTAACTATACGGGTTCTGAAGGTAAATAAAATACATAGGAGTTCCTCAAGGCACCATATTTGATCCACGTTTACTTCTCACATACAACTCAATAGTAAATGTTATTTCCAAGATTTGTGTAGTATTTGTATAATAATGTATTTAATAATTTAACGTGAAATACGAATCGTCTTTTATGAGTGTTACTACAAATACCTGCTCAAATATAGCACGCCTTAGTTCATATACAAAATGTCAAATTTGTAATAAAAAGGTTACACTTGCATGATACGTAATATTATCGAGACCATATTATAATAATTATACTAGCTGTGCGCCGCGAATTTACCCGCGTAAATTTTAATTCAATTAGTTCCTACTTTTTTTTCTGGGATAAAATATATGATTCGCGTTAGTCCGCCTAGTAATCTCTATCCAAAAAAACATATTGCATTGCATTGCATTGCTATTGCATTCAGCCAGCCATTTAAGTACCAACGTGACAGATGGCGAGTCCATAACCGTTTCTCAGGCACTACTTAACACACGTCATTGAATTTCTCCTCAAACATATGCAGGTTTCCTGTCGATGCTTTCCTATATTATAGTTATAGCAGACCGTGGAACGCGCACCATATATATATGTATTGAGCATCGATCGCAAGCATGCTGTACGTTTGGCGTCACCTTGCGCGCGAGCATTAAACATGGCGGTTCGTTAGTGGAGCATTTGTCAAGATAATTGTCTCCAACTGGACTATTTGAAGCATTGACGTTTCCTTATTATTTATGGACACTTTGTTAACTTTGGCTGATTTTAAATCTTTAGCGCTCAGCATAAGGCATATTATTGATCATGTTGCTATTATATAAGAACATTCTTGCTACGTCAACTAATTGTAAAACTCCAACCTTGGTTTACTTTGCAGATAATATCGCGTATTTAAGTCGTCAATAATATGTCACATTTATTGGCACAATTCAATCATTATAACATTTGAACAATAGGTGGTATCATTAGGGTACGATACCACTGCCGAAAGGGAATTCAGACATTAATAAATTAGTGTGTTTTGGTTGAACGACCATGTAGTAGCGAATGCACCCGGCTATTGTCTTAGTCCAGAGATAAGTGAAGGAATACACATTCCTTAGTGAGAAATCAACTGGCGTGAACGAGGGTGTGGTTGTAAAGATGAAGAAAGGCATGTTACGTTAGTTTGGACATATAGAAAGGATGAGTGTAGAAATATTGACGAAACAGATATACACCGCGAAAGAGTGTGGAAGAAGAGGCAGAGGAAGACCACGCGCCAACTACTTGATTGATCTATGGATCGATCGGACACTAAAGGACGGGAACGTCCAGAGTACACGAAGCCGACGAGCATATATGAAGAGACTGATGAATGTGGACTCTGTAGCGCTGTATTCTGTCTGCCTACCCCGTTTAGGACTCGGCGTGAAAGCGTATTTAACTGTGCAGCCTCTCTAGACCGGTTAGTTTTAATATGCACTATGAATTATAAAAAAGGACGGACGTAAAAGTTTATTACAGCCTGATAATGTATTTTGTAAATGATTAACTGAAAATTGTAAAATTAATGTGTAATTCACTGAGAATAGAATTGTTATATGTACTTATTTAATTTAAGCATATTTTATATACTCTAATTCATGACTTCGTGTGGGTTTGTTTACAAATTCATTGTGAAAATGGGCCTCACGGGGTTACTGTATATTTTTACCTACGTATAGTGTTGCCACAGGTGTCTGCGCAACGTGTGTAGGTATTTACTTTATTCGAAATTATCGAATGACTACGACAGACTTATTAGGTATCTGATTAAGTATTCCGTTTTGTCTGTCGCATCGATTTCATTCCTTTTTGCATTAAGTTTTCGAGCTAGTAGTTTTTTTTATTAGGTACATAATTTTAATACTAAATATGTACAGAGCCGTGATGCCCGAGTGTTTCCAGCAGTCGCTTGTAGCACATCACGAGCTTTACGGTGAAGGAAAACAAAACATACGTTTGAGAAGAAATTCAAAGGCGTATGTATATCGTGCGTAAGGTATGTCGTGCTTGAGTATCGTCGATTGATTCGCAATCCGTCGTTAGTGGGATGTGTGGTTACTACCTCTGCCTACCTCTTCGTGGACCCTTGTGGGAGACGTGACGATATAGATGTATATAATATGTATATACCAATCCACCTGAAATAATTCAATGAGCCAGTTGGACAGAAAATGAATCAAGCGCAAGCATGCGTAAAAATGACCTCGATTGTAGGAATTGTTTAGTTATTGTTTCACTAGACTTGAAAAAATATTTAAATGTAGCAACGTGTACAACTTTCACAACTTTCGTGTATTGAAAACGACATTTTGGTAAAATAAGCGAATAAATTGGCCCGATCGTTTTTGCTCCTATGCTTCGTTCAGTCTGTGGAGAAATTTAAGCCGAAGAAAATAAACGAAGCTTAAATGACCTTGTTTCAATGGCGGCAAAAAGTATTTCTTTATCTATGTTTGTGTGGAGTTGAGTTGAGCCTGTCGATTTGTTTTAATTTACCATTAAAACGTTGGAGAAAGGAAATAGACCAGGTGAAAAAAGGTAAGCGACTGGCCGCATTTGGCGTGAGGTCATAAAGTGCTAACTTGTCACTATACAGTACACAAACGCAAAAGTGGGTTGGTTGGAAACATGGAGCGTAATTTAGGGGATCCTGTTTTATAGGACTTGAGATTAATACATTGATCTATTTCATGCATTAGAATAAGCTTGAAAAAAATAATAACTTCTTCTAACGAAGAGTTAGAAATAAGACCTGTCTGGATCTGCCCTACTACTTACCTACCTACACTTTACAGAAGCTACAGAACGAAATAGACTAGCAATTCCAATTTTAAACATGAGATTTCAAGGGGATTCTATCTTCCTTAAACTATACATAACAGTTACGTACTTTTGCAACTTGAATTTTCTCATATTAGATTACCTACCTCGGAGACTGATATATCGGGATAGTGAGCCCGTCTCAATATATAATACATCATTGGCCCGACTATTATTCCTGATAAGGGCCATTTGAATAGACAGTTAAACATCACGTTCAGATCTTTTCTGATAATGAAATAAAACTGATAATTATTTAAGTTCCATTTATTGGTCATGGTTGCTATAGGATTTATAGGTTATCTCATGTCACAGTCTACCATAGATTTAGGATTTTTTTCGCTACGCAGTCTACATACAAGCTAAAGCGTTAGTATAGATACATATGTGTGCTGTGGTTAAATATTATTATATACATATTTCGTATTATGGGATTGTCCTTAAAAAAAGTGAAACTAAGACTACGAAGATAAAAAATTGTAGCAGGTAGGTAGGGTCGTAACTTATTAATTATTTTACATTGTTGGCTACAACCTAACCATCTGACTACTTCTATTATTCAAAAGTAACGTTTGAGTGATAGTAAAAGAGGTTCCTTGTTTCCGTTAATTTGGTACAAACTCTCAATACCATTTTAATAATCCAACAAAATCCGTTAGATCAACACGCCACATAAATTGTGCTCTGCCTACAAACACATGCATAATATGACGGACGTGTCACACCTACACGCACCTAAATATTTCGTCTAAATATCAGTGATCGGAATTTGAAATGTTTTCTAATACGTTAACTGAACTCACCCGATTAGATTCCAATGCTTCAGGGCTGTGCTCCTCCTTCTGACGGAAGCAATTAGTGCACTTGCTCTTGTTGAAGATGTTTGGTGCAAATTTCCTGCAATCCGATCGCCCAGACATGATTGTCAGAGGTCAGGGTCAATTCAACGTTCACTATGTCACCGTACACAGCATGGTGGTACTGTAAAACACCCACACTAGACGACTATTCGCCTTTTTTCAAACCGAACACGAACCTAGTTTATCACGCGCGCACCCACCGGTGAGTGAGCTATCAGCGAAATCACTGCAAGTGAGCGCTAACGTCAAACAATATACACATGCACTGACACAATCTCCTTCGGCAACCGAACACCGAAGCAGTCGTACAATCGCGTAAACAATACTCGTAATCACGTCAAAATTTAAAAACAATAAACATCGATATTACTTTGAACACGCGGAGTTCGCGAGCGCGCAACGATACGACCGCCCGTCCATTTTACATCTGATAGAAAAGCAAGCACCGAGCCAGCAGACCCAACAGTTTGTTGTTTTACAACTTCTCTTTTCTTGTTTATGTGATGACTGGTGTAACGTATATGTAAGTGTAGTAGTCTTGTAGGTGTAGTAGTGAATCTATTTTTCCTTATCTAACACAAAGAAAAGCTATATACCTATCTCTCTTCAACAATACAAGCGTATAGTATTTTAGTGCCATCTATCGGTAGATTACAAATTATGAACGTGTAGAAAGGTACATTACAATTTTATTAGGTGTTCATTCATACAGAGACTAAAATTACGAATGAAATGTTCGTTGTAAGTTCGGAAGTTATTGTATAGATGGCAGCACAGATTACTTCCACAATATTTTTCAATATAATTACACTTTAAATGTTAACAACTGTACGGATACAGCATTTTGTTAATAGGTATATACATCCATATATTACATGAAAATGTATTTCTCAATTATATAAGTGTGCTGTTGTACCCGGTAAAATGAGTAAAAATTTAAAGATCTAGTTAAATATATATAACAACTAGCTGTGCCCGCGACTTCGTCCGCGTGGAATTTCACAAAAAAATTGTGAAATTGGCACCTTAAAATATATCTCTGGCGGAGAGTGGCTGTGTGGGTACTATAATAAAATATACCAATTTCAGAGCATTGAATTATAAAGTTAATTGTGCTAAAATTTCCTATAATAATTTATCCATATACCATACATGATACTGCTATTGACGCGAAGAACTGTAAATAATATTCATATCATGTAGTTTCATTATAAGTTTTATTAAATTTTTTTGCCACCATTATTGTCGATAAATAACTGTCCGTCAATCTATCGAGAACAACTATGTTTACTGTATTTTATTAGTGAAACAATAATTGTGTTTAACTCTTCTATTACCATAGCTTAGATAGAGTTTTATATAGGACTGTTACTAACCTATGCCAGCTGTCATATGACTTATCACCAGTGACAGATAAGTGACAGTTCGCGTATCGTCCGATATGTGACGTAGGTGCGGTGCGGTGCGGGTTGAGCTGTTGTGGGTTGTGCTCTACTCTGCCCAATAAAACAGCGTGTGCCGCCGCATTCACGCTATCAGACGGTTTCCCACTCGAAAAGTACACACCTGTTTATCACTGAAGTTTGTAACTGCTGCTGCTGTGATTTTTTCTGTATTATTCACTATCCCATTAATCTCCAAGGTAAGAAGAACTCGTGATAGTCTCGTTCGCTCTTCACGGTTGATTGTGATCAATTCATGTTTATCGAGAAAAATTCAAATGTCCCTGTGGAGCGGTTTAGTCATCCGTTGTAATAAATTAGGCGCGGGCTCGTACTCGTTATTGGTGTAAGGAGATTGTAATTTTCTATTAAATATTTGTTTTAGTATGGAAGATTTAAGTTTCGTGCCAGAACTTCCTAGCGGTCCTCTGGATGTGTACAGAAAAACTGCTTCTTTCGACTGGAAACGCCTGAAGCTCGCATTGGAAGGAGATCTTGACTTACTGAAACTTAAGGTAAACCAATATTTATTACAATAAAAAACTTAAAAAAAAAAAATTAAACCAACTAAAGAAAAGACCAACTTAACTAGATATAAAATGAATCCAAATTCTGTGATCCGAATCTCATTCTTGTGGATTGGAATTAAATATCCTGAGTTATGAAGGCCTTGATGGTTGAGCAGTTAAAGTAGTGAGCCGTTATGTATCAGATTGTAGGCTGAAACCTCTGACTATACAAAACAGTTATCTGAACTTAAATAGATTAATTCATTACATCACAAGATTTACTGTAAAGGAAAACTTTTTGGCGAAACCTGCCTATGTTTTAGCTGCGCCTCACGGCTTGAGTCATGTAAAACCTTACTTCATACTGGCAGACCGTCTCGGCTTCGAATGGGTGGGCATAAGTTTTTTTTATGAAAGAAAATATTGCCTTTGTCACTTAGAGTGAATGTAGCTTTCCAATGGTGAAAGATTTTTTGAAATTGGTCCATTAGTTTTGGAGCCTATTCTATACAAACATACTTACATACAAGTCTTTCCTATTTATAATATTAGCATAGATATCAATGAAACATAGCCTATGTGTTGAGCCGACAACCTCTGTGTCAAATTTCATCCAATTTCATTAAATAGTTTTTGCTTGATAGTGGAACATCATCCTCACAACCCTTCATACTTACAATATTGGTAGGGTAAAAACATATAAATAAATTTGACAGCTATGGTTAGAGGTCCTGACTGTAAAACTTGAGGTTGGGGGTTCAATTCTCACTGAGAGCAGATATTTGTGTGATGAACATCTTATTCTTGGATGTCCGATGTATATAACTATCTATATAAGTAAATATACATACATACATATCATCACCCTGAGTCCCTAACAGGATAGGCAGAGAATATAGAGCACCAGTTTGCTCTAGACTTACACACCTCTTTGCTTCATCCACATTCATCAGTCTCTTCAGTTTCTTGTTTTTTTTTTGAGTAAGTACATATATTGTCTAATTACCATAAGCAATATATTTTATATATATTAAAAACACTTGCTTGGTTAATTTGGGGCTATGTCAAGTTGTGTGGAATTGTCCCAAGGTTAATTAATTGTTACCACCTGTTACTTTGGCTTAGAAATAATAAATAGGATGTTATTACTATTCCTTCTGGGACCCTTCAGAGATCAGAGGAGACCAAATTATAATAATAAGTATGGTCGATTGTGTTTTAGATACAAATACCTTAGCATAAGGTATTACATACATACATATTTAAAGTTATTTGATGTCAGGATTTTCTTCGACTATTGTTGTATGTTTTATCATCCCTGAATCATTTATATTGAGTGTCATAAATTTTATGACATAAAATGGTTATTAAATTCTGTTTATTGATTCATAAATAAATTGCCTCAATACCAAATGATTTGCTCGTTTTTAGTTAGCTAGAATGCATGAGTTAATATTTTAAATATCATGATATGATACCCAGTTAGTTTATTTGGTATATATGTAACACCGCCTATTCCATGAGTGACTCAGCAGAGATAAATATATACTTAGTTATGAGTACCTGAAATATTATTCTGAGAACGATTGAATATATCCTCACGCCTTCCCACAAGGGTCCCCGAAAGGGTAGGCAGAGGTGTATAGGTAATAGAAATAAATTGAATAGAAATTGCATAGTTAATTTAGATTATGAAGTGCACACAAGTTTGAATGCAAGCAAGATGTATCTGACACCAACCATGGAGTATCTTCACCAATTTTTCTCGGAATTGCTTGCTCACGTAACTTTTTTCATCCAATTTAATGGTATCGCAGTCTGCAAAAGCAAATATTTATTTATATCTGCAATTTCCTATTATCACAAGAAGATCCCCGGGGAGTTAGTTAACATCCTCTTTTCGCAAGAGACATGGGCGCCAACGTGACAGATTGCGAGTCCAACGCCATTTCTCAAACACGCGTTTACGCAAAGGTTTTAGAATTCATTTCCAACGTATGCCGGTTTCCTCTCGTCTAGTTCCCCTGTTCTCAATCATTTTCCATCACAGCGACATATCATTTGCCTACTTTCAAAATAAAAGTACATCATAGACTATGTAGTAGATTAATAGAGCAAACTTTTCAATTGTTGTGTTGTGTATGAGTTGCGGATGTTTTGGTCCATTGTCCATTGATAAGATGTTTGATTTGTGAAACAGGTGATGGTGACTCATTCCGTTTATATGCTCTAAAGCCGATTGAGTTAGAAAGCTGAAAAAATATACAAAAATTCATAGGATATCCAAACCTTAGATGCAAATACTCTTTTTCATCATACAAATATATGCAGAGCCGTGGTGGCCGAGTGGTTCGAGCAGTTGCCTGCGACGCAAAGGTCGCAAGTTCGAATCCCGACTGTACCAATGAGTTTTCTTGAACTTAAGTACAGTGATTAGTCACACCACGAGCTCTACGGTGAAGGAAAACATCGAGAGGAAACCTGCATACGTCTGAGAAGAAATTCAAAGGCGTATGTATAGTCGTGCTGAGTAACGGCGATGGACTCGCCATCTGTCACGTTGGCACCTAATATACCTCTGGCGGAAAGTGGGTGCGTGGGTATTACCTATACACCTCTGCCTACCCCTTCGGGGACCCTTGTGGGAAGGCGTGAGGATATATTATTATTATTATAAATATATGCACTCAGCGGCAACCAAACCCACGACCTCAAACTTCGCAGTCAGGAGCACTGGCCCCTAGACCAGGTGGCCGATAAGCTCTACCTTAGACTCAGACTCTACCTTTAAAATGCTACTCTATGCAATGGACTCTCCTATTACGGCGATGGACTCGCCATCTGTCACGTAGGCACCTAAAATAAATCTCTGGGGGAAAGTCTGTGGCCACTACCTATACACCTCTGCCTACCCCTTCGGGGACTCTTGTGGGAAGGCGAGAAGGGCTCAAATCATTCCTCTTTATCATATTAGTGTAGATCAATGATGTGACATCAATACTAATGTTCATAATATAAATATAAATGAACATGTCAAATTTTTGTAGTACAAAATCTGGCACACGCTGGAGAAGGATCCACTGTTCGCACACAACAGCGTGACCCCCCTAGTGGACGACCAGAAGAGGCTCACCCAACTGCAATTGAAGAAAATCAACGAGTACCAATTCCACACCAAAGAGATGAAGTCTAGTTACAGCAAACGGGTGAGTGACAGCTTATCATCATTAGCTTTATTTTGATCACCATCACCGTATCATCACTATCTATATACAACCTATAGCTTAATAAAGAGACTATATAATGCATTAATATTATTTCAAATTGGTTCAATACTTTAAGAGATTAATTCCTACAAACAAACTTAGAAACATTATTTCCCTATAATATAAGTTTCGCGTTTATGTCTACTATATAATAATATAATATAATATATCCTCACGCCTTCCCACAAGGGTCCCCGAAGGGGTAGGCAGAGGTGTTTAGGTAATACCGACACACCCACTTCCCGCCAGAGGAATATTAGGTGCCAACGTGACAGATGGCGAGTCCATCGCCGTTAATCAAGCACGACTATACATACGCCTTTTTGAATTTCTTCTCAGACGTATGCAGGTTTCCTCACGATGTTTTCCTTCACCGTAAAGCTCGTGGTGTGACTAATCACTGTACTTAAGTTTAGAAAAACTCATTGGTACAGTCGGGATTCGAACTTGCGACCTTTGCGTCGCAGGCAACTGCTCGAACCACTCGGCCACCACGGCTCTACTATATGTTTTGTCTTATTCAGGGTCAGTTTGTGTTAAGTATTGTTTTTTTTAATGTTTCACCTTTACTAAGTGCAATGACAACAACAATCTATTAACGTAGCTATACATTTCTGTAGTTTAATGTTATGTAATGTAATGTCTAGTGTTTGTTTGAACTGAATTGAAAAATCTCGTAGTGTTCGATAGCACATTTAGCCTAGATATAGATAGTGTCATCCACGAAGACGCGCTCCAATATTCTTCCTCATAGTTTATAGTGTAAGTGTGCAACCATCCACTAATGTTTGTGGTACACACTGATTACCTATGAGTGCACACACACACTACAGTTAATAGACTCGGGTCATACTACTACTCGTCGCGACCCCCTCGACTAGAAAATGGAGTGCGCGTCTTTGTGGATGGCACTATCTATAGCATTACGACCAATACAAGCAGAGCATCAATGTAAAGTGGAGAAAATAGTGCTCGTGAATGATTTCATTGCGTAAGCGGCTATAATTATGTCCCGCAGTTAGTCTCGAAAAAATTATGAATTGTTTTAAACATTTAAAAAATTACCAAAGGTGACATAAGAAACGCGGGGAACAGCTAGTTTTAAATTCACACGACTCGGCCGCGAAACGTTCAAAGGTTATCCTTATGACGTGTCTAATGTTTTTAATAAATTTACCCTTGGGTAATGGCTTATTAATAATAATTACCTGAAAATTATGCTCAAGTGTCTGGAAGAAGAGGCACAGGACGACCACGTTTCAAATTCCTAGATCATGTCGATTGAACACTCAAGAATTTCAACGACGAGAATACATGAAACTGGCGAGCATGAATGAAGGGACTTATAAATGTGGATGAAGCGAAAGAGGTCCGTGAATCAAGAGAAGACTGGCTTTCTACTCCCTCTATCTACCCCGTGCGGGTAGATAGAGGGAGTATTCGGGAAGACTCGGACGAATTTACAGACGTCTGTCAAATTTGTTACATGGTAACTTCATATCACTCTTCTGAGTGTGTGTTTCCACCGCTATCTTGTAGGCAGGCGTGGAGATAGATTCCCACTGCTGGGCACAGCTCACACCCACGATTTAATTAAATTAATTAAGTAGAATGTTTTGTGTACTGCGGTCTTGCTGTCAGGGATCTCATATGTTCCCATGCTGTAGACTTGGGCTGTCATTAACTTATCAATTATTTATATAACTTATTAACTATGTCATTGCTCTATTTGTCTACAGACACGTACAATAATGACCATAAATGAAGCTATCCAGTCGCTAAGTCCTAGCGTGTCAGTCAAAATGGCGATCGGCATATATCTGTTCTCGAATGCCCTACTCTCGCTCGGCACTGAGCGACATTTAAAATTTTATGAGGCTACACTAGTCGACAGAGAGGTGAGTACCATTTATTTATTGTAGGTTTGTATAACTAGTATCTGCTCGCGACATCGCTCGAATCAATGGACACTTCGGAATATTTTAGTTTTTTCCCTAAGTCCCCTTGCTATAGATGTTCAAGGTGTTTCATATCGTTATGTCTACGAATACGAATACCTAAGAGTAATGTAGTCCTTTCTTTTATTTAAAAATAATAATATAATATAATATATCCTCACGCCTTCCCACAAGGGTCCCCGAAGGGGTAGGCAGAGGTGTAAGCAGAGGGTAATACCCACACACCCACTTTCCGCCAGAGGTATATTAGGTGCCAACGTGACAGATGGCCAGTCCATCGCCGTTACTCCAGCACGACTATACATACGCCTTTGAATTGCAGGTTTCCTCTCGATGTTTTCCTTCACCGTAAAGCTCGTGATGTGACTACTTTATTTAAGTATAATATCTTATTTTACGTACCAATAACAACGTGGAAATTTTTAGGATGATCGATTGAGTTAGAACGTAGGTAAAAGCTCAAGACTTAACCAACTCATTTTTACATTTAAAATGTTACTAAGTATCTAGAAATTAAGTAGTAACTGCTTAGTTATCTATGTAACATCAATGTATTTTTTTTGTTTAAATGTATTATTTAAAATAAATGCTTGCAAAACCATCAGTGGGAAAAAAAATTATCTACAATATGTAATCCACGTCGCAGGTTTCGTCGGTTAAACATAAAACCCCCCGCCACCAGCTTTGTCAATGTAAATTGGATTTCATTCTCTTATGTTTGAACGACTGTAAAAGTGACCATAGCATTGGTCCAAAGCCGTTACCAATTCAATTGAACGCACTTGTTCGTGGTCCAGTACCACGCGGTCGAGTATCCAGGAAGTAAAGTGGGATGACGTCACCATTATCAACACTAGGTGACTAATCGTTATCGCGAATAGATTGTGCGATATTACAGTACGCTAACATCATCCTTACGATAGACTTAGCGATAGCTATAGTACGTTTAGTGCAAAAATAGCATATTGTGTCCGACGGTGTTATCATTCGTAGTAAAAGTAGCATTCAGTTTCTCCATTCTAAACTTCATCCAAATAAGTCCAGCGTGAAGGAGCGAGAAACTTATTTTCTTATCTCGAAGACTTAATTCTAAAATTATAGTAGTCGTGCGTAATATCACTACAAATTATAAATTAAAGTCCCAAGCCTCGTCTGCCTGCCTGTCTCTCTCTGTTCGCGATTAACTACTGAACGGATTCGCGTTACACCAAAAGTCAGAATAATCCATGGCTTTTAGGTATGTGTATAATTTGCTGAGATTTTGTGTAAATTAGTCGAAATATGGTTCCGATATTCCGATATTATAGAAGATATTATAGAAAAATATCAAGGAAAAAGCTAAGTCCTGTGGGAGCTTTCATCGGTAACGCTACCTTACGGTATACGAAGCAATGTACGTTTCCGAGCAAAGCCGGGGCGGATCGCTTATGATATATGTATATATATATATATATATACATGTATCTTATATATATACATATATCTTATATATATACATATATATATATACACATATATATATCCTCACGCCTTCCCACAAGGGTCCCCAAAGGGGTAGGCAGAGGTGTATAGGTAATACCCCCCCACCCACTTTCCGCCAGAGGTATATTTGGTGCCAACGTGACAGATGGCGAGTCCATCGCCGTTACTCGAGCACGAGTTATGGTAATTAGACAACGATATATTTACTTATATAGATAGATATATACATAAATACATATACATCTTTAAAACGTCCACAAGAAATTGGCAATATATCTAAAATGTAATATTTTTTTTAATACGATTAGTAATTAGTTCCTGAGATTGACGTTGGAACCTAAATGTTATATTCTTGAAGAAGGAGTTGCCTCTTCGGGAACATTTGTGTAAAGGCGATAGCGAAACTAATTTGCTTGTATAAAAACGCATACACTTGAACTAATGGCGTTTGCGACAGTCAATTTAAATAGTAATTTGGGTATTTGGACGATATCAGCAAACGAGTTAAGCATTAGTTGATACGATTTAATTATTCAACGTTTTGAATTTATACGTATTGTGAAATATTTTTACTTAACAATTCTTACATCATATTGCATCACACCATGTGGTTAAACCTCTGATTTATATCAAAAATATATTTATTGCCCTTTGGTAAGAACGCAATGGCTACTTGGACGACTGACGAGGTCTTAGGTTCAAGACGTTTACCTGTCACTTTATGTTGACTTAAATTTTAATACAAATTATTGTCAACTAGCGGTTCGTCCCGGCTTCGCACGAGTGGACATAAGCTTTAAAAAAATATAGCCTATTTTACTCAGGGTGAATGTAGCTTTCCAATGGTGAAAGAATTTTTCAAATCAGTCCAGTAGTTTCGGAGCGTATTCAAAACAAATCTTTCCTCTTTATAATATTAGTATAGACAAGTGCATTAATTTGCAATTGAAACTCTTAGTGAAAACTGTTCTAATGTTCCGAAGATTTTAAAGTACTTCATGCTTCTATATTCCAGTCTACATTTTTAATATTTATTTTTTATCGACATCTCGTTGAGAAAAGAAAAAATCGCTTGAATGTGTTAACAGAACACATTCAGATTCACATTCAGGAGACATGGAGAGCAACTCTTAAATTTAAGAAAACAATTACTAATTCTTTCACCAAGAAGTATGTTGCCAAATTTTATCTCGAAGTTACGTTCAAAATACATTTCCGCGCCGGCATTAAATAAATTAAAATAACTTATTCATAGCTATAAATAATTAAGATGGACGAAAACCAGTTTGAAAACTATGTTTATAGGTTTTTAAAGGTAACTCAAGTTGGTTTGAAAAGCATAAAGTTTTTACCCTTTTTCCCATTTCCCTTTCGTACATGGAATGAACGAAAGGAAAATTTATGTATTGTATGTATTTTTCCCAGTTCCTTGCGAGTTTCGCCCTGACGGAAATCGCGCACGGGTCGGACGCCCGACTCATGCGCACCACTGCCACCTACGACCCCAGCTCCAAGGAGTTTGTCATACACACGCCGGATTTCGAGGCTGCTAAATGCTGGGTTGGTAATCTAGGTAAACTTTTGCGTGTATTTTACTATACGTGTTCTGAGAGAGCGGCCTAAGGTTATGTTGCCTGTTATGTGTGAATATGTGGGTTCAGAGCCCATCCATTACCAATGACTCTATATGTAGTGATTTAAAGATTTTGAACATGAAATTGCATGATATAACTGGCAGAATCAGATCAAGCTCTTAAATTAAATTTAACCAACGACGGCGATCTTAAGGTATAGGTAGGTACTTGTCCTGGTGGTACTTTGGACTTTTAACTTAATTGTATAAAAATTATCGCTATCTCATGTGAATGAGAAAACAGAACAAACAAGATGTTAAAAATATTTTTATTATCACATATATATATAAATATATTTCCTCATCTTTGTATTCAAATTGAATGATATAATTATATTTAAATAATGAAGCTAAGCAAAAACAATGATTAGATTTTAATTAATTCAAATTTAACCTCTTATACGATTCGTGAGACTGGGAAACACTTGTCTACGTCATATTAAAATTACAATTACAAATTCCACCGGCTCATAGAAAAAAGTACCTACCTAAAGAAACATTGTTTTTGCTTTTACTGTTAATTAAATAGACTACTCGTTTCTAATGTGTGATGATGCCAAGAATGCTGGCATTGCCCTACTGTATGCAAAGTAAGTGCCAGCCCACTTGTCACCTGAAGTTTCAATCGGTGGACGTAAATCCTCCCCATCAAACTCTTGGCACCTATAACTCATTTTACGATGAGCATAAAAATAATTTACTGCGTGCTGTAACGATGCATTTTAATATGGTGGGCAACCATTAAATATTAAGGGAAGAAAATTTAGGTACGTATAAATACTAACATGCATATGCATCATGCCGGGTATATATAGCGCCATCCACGAAGATGCGCCCCACTATTCCCTATAATTTATAGTGTAAGTGTGCAACCTTGCACTTATGTTTGAGTATTGTCGGTTGCGGTACACACAACAGACAAACTCGGGTCATACTCCCCGCATCCCGTGTCCCCCTCGACTGGAAATACGTGGGGCGCGTGGAAGGCACTATCTATGAAAGTTTGTTCGAACACATTTATTAATATAATTATTGAGAGTTGGACTTTTCCGTCAATATTATATGGAATGTGGGAAGTCCCAAGTCAGTTACGCGAAATAAGTGACACAGGGCCGCCGGTAATGAGGATAGGTGACACTTCACCGTTGACATATACAACTTACTATTATGACGACATAAGCAACAAGTCCAGAGAGAAAACGGATAACTACTATTTATTTAATCAATATCTTTAGCATATTTTTTAAAAGTAAATTTTATATGTTTATGACGTACTTACACCCGTCTCTTTCATTCGTGTTCTCGGGTTTCGAGTACTTTCTACGTTCCCATCATTGAGTGTTTGTATACATATTTATATAAATAATATTTATATCTATAACAAAATCCATGAATTTATTAACACCAATACCACACAAAAATTACCCATATTCCGCCTGATGCTTGCCCTCGAACCAGCGGTAAGCGTCGCCTTTAGCAGAGCTAGTAGTACAAAAAAGTCCCAAATTATTGAAATTTATCGAGCCAAGCTCCCTTGCTCGGATATTAGCAACGCTTTAAGCCGAGGCCTCACAGTGTGTGCCCTTAACTGCGTTTGTATAGTGCCCGGCGGTAGGCTTTTGGTCTCGCCTTTGGCTAAGTAGCAAAAGTCCCAAATAAAGTCGAGTTCAGCTCCATAGCTCAAAATACATCAGGGCTTTAAGCCGAGGTCCAAACTGGGAGTGATCATAGCTGTGTTTGCTCGAATTTAATCAGAGGTTGTTCTTTGATCTCGCCATTGTCGTCATCGGTTAAGTAGCAGAAGTTTCCGAAACTCAAGCTATGAGAGACAACTGAAGGATTGCTTCGCAGACAGGACCGCTGACCTCGGCTGGCGTTATCATCGCAACATAACCACGTGCGTTTGGTAACTTGCATAACTAGAATAATCGCCAAATGGTTTGAATTGAATATTTTAAACCAATTACATAATGATAAGATTGGCATTTCAAGGTTATTAGTATTAATCATACGAGGATAAATTAAGATTTTATGTTAGTGGTTTGTTGTTAGAGTCGGGAGCGCGAGCGATACCACTGGTGTTCTAAGCGTCGGTAGCCGTTTACCCCATCAGGCGGACGGCATGCTAGTTTGCCACCTTTGTGGTAAAAAAAACTGGTCTTAAGTACAGTACATTACCTGTCTTGCCTAAGAGAAAGCGACACGCTCGTCATATGTCCCTTTGTTCTAAATATATACCTACATATCAACACGCCGAGTCCCGTGAAGTAAGCGTCCAAAGGCGGCGGTAACCGCTTACCATTAGACTGGTCGCGTGCATGTAAGACACCCCATTAGAACAAAAAAATCGAACAACAAGAGGAGTCTTTCGTCAGCTTCTTTCTCTAGTCTCTTTATATATACTAATCGGTGTTGTGTACTCGCCATCTGCCACGTTGGCACCTAATATACCTCTGGCGGAAAGTGGGTGTGTGGGTATTACATATACACCTCTGCCTACCCCTTCGGGGACCCTTGTGGGAAGGCGTGAGGATATGAGGTGTTGTGTACTCTTGACTCTCGATACCATCCTTGAATATTTGATCGTGAACGAAGTCTTCTGCCTAAACGTGCCCGGGGTTTAATGTGGGTTCCACGTCGACTTAACTCTTCAGAGATCAGTGTGAAGTCGGGTAGTTTGTTGAAGTTCGGATGGATGTCCTCTGTGTTCTTACGTTCAATAATTTGAATCATTAAAGGTCGTGTTTATGTTTATTTCATCGTTAAATATTAACTGTTGGACATTAAAACATACAATTTAACGTCATGTTGTCTTTTTAAATGTTACCTATATGAAAAGATGCACTATGTATGTATGTATGTATGTACACACATCGACAAGTGACGTACACACGTGGTTGTCATGTCGACAATGTGAAAACATCGAGAGGAAACCTGCATAAGAAGCAATTCAAAGGCGTATACGTATGTATAGTGCTTGAGTTGACTTGACTCGCCATCTGTCATGAGTACTCAAAACTGGTGGTATTTTATGAAGAGACTAATCTATACATACATACATCGAAGAGATATCTATACATTTTGACTTCGCCTACTCCGCCTGGGACGGCGTAAGGATGCTGGATGTGAGGATATACATACATATCATCACGCCAAGTCCCTAACGGGGTAGGCAGAGAGTATAGAGCGCCAGTTCTCTCAACCTTACATACCTCTTTCGCTTCGTCCACATTCATCAGTCTCTTCATACATGCTCGTCGGTTTCGAGTACTCTTAACGTTCCCGTCCTTCAGAGTCCGATCTATTTGATCCAGGTAGTTGGAACGTGGCCTTCCTCTGCCTCTTCTTGCACACACTTTTGCTTTGTATATCTGTTTCGTCAATCTTTCTTCACTCATCCTGTCTATGTGTCCAAACCAACGTAACATGCCTTTCTTTTTGTGAGGATATACCTAAGATTTTTGATCTTACTCATGGGCAGCTTTAGCCCGCCGGGAATTAACCTGTTTGATATAGCAATTGTCTTTTTAAGCCACCACCATCTTAGCCATATCTATCTATCTATATATGGCTATCAATCATAACATCAATTGCATTATAATCTGTACAAATGTCGACATGAAAAGTGTGAATTGGCGCAAAAAATGTCAATGTTATCGCGCAGCGATTTCATACTAAGGCCTTGGAAGAAACGATTTTCATTGAATACTTGTATCTTTTATCTGAACACAACACGTGTAATATTTAATGTATACTTTTCACGTGTACGAACATATGGGGCTACCAACTCAATATATTCACACGCCTATCCACAAGGGTCTCCGAAGGGGTAAGCAGAGGTGTACAGGTAGTACCCACACACCCACTTTCCGCCAGAGATATAATTTAGGTGCCAACGTTACAGATGGCGAGTCCATCGCCGTTTGAATTGCTCTTCAGACGTATGCAGGTTTTCTTTCTATGTTTTCCTTCACCGTAAAGCTCGTGGTGTGACTAATCACTGTAGGTAGGTACTTAAGTTAAAAAAAACCCATTGGTACAGTCTGGATTCGAACTTGCGATCTTTGTGTCTCAGAGGACAATCTGTTTTAATTTTATTTATTCTGCACTTACATACATCATCTATACTTATATACTACAGTTCTCTCTAGACTTAAATACATCTTTCGCTTCGTCCACATACATCAATCGGTTGCACCCGCCTAAAATTGCCTGATCCTGAGGCAGTAGCATGATTGTGTATAGCCTATAGCCTGCCTCAATAAACGGATTAGCTCGTTCAACCAAACAAATAAACTCTTCGACCTTATAAAGCTTGTATAGATGTACATGTCTTCCAGGCAGGACCTGCACACACACAATGCTGTTCGCCCAATTGATCACACCAGATGGGATGAACCATGGGCTGCATGGGTTCGTGGTGCCCATTAGGGACCCGGCCACGTTGGAAAGCTACCCCGGCCTCATTGTGGGCGACATGGGCGAGAAAATTGGCGTCAATGGCATCGATAATGGGTATGATTTTTTTTTATGTATACCACTACGGTGCCACTCGGCTTTGTCCCGTAAATTTGTGTATAGGTAGCAATCCACCAACTTTCCGCAAAAGATATATTTTAGGTGCCAGCCAACGTGACAGATGGCGAGTCCATAGCCGTTAATTATATGGTATATACGCCATACGATTTTTTCTCAGATGTCAGCAGGTTCCTCTCATCTGTCACGTTGGCACCTAAAATATATCTCTAGCGGAAAGTTAGTGTGTGGGTTCTACCTACATACCTCTGCCTACCAGTGTGGAAAGTCGTGAGAATATTATCAAAATATTGCATATGTAAAGCGATGTTGTGGTTATCGACAATATGAAATATATATATCCTCACGCCTTCCCACAAGGGTCCCCGAAGGGGTAGGCAGAGGTGTATAGGTAATACCCACACACCCACTTTCCGCCAGAGGTATATTAGGTGCCAATGTGACAGATGGCGAGTCCATCGCCGTTACTCGAGCACGACTATACATACGCCTTTGAATTTCTTCTCAGACGTATCCAGGTTTCCTCTCCATGTTTTCCTTCACCGTAAAGCTCGTGGTGTGACTAATCACTGTACTTAAGTTCAAAAAACTCATTGGTACAGGCAGGATTCGAACTTACGACCTTTGCGTCGCAGGCAACTGCTCGAACCACTCGGCCACCACGGCTGTAATACAATATGAAATGCATAACAGAAAATAAATAATGTAAGTCGACTAGGAATGACACCCTAACAAAGTATATTTTCTAAGTGTGATGTAACATTGCGTATTTCAGATTGATTATGTTCAACCAGTACCGGATACCGCGCGAGAACTTGCTCAACCGCACCGCGGACGTCACAGAGGATGGTGCCTACGAGAGCTCATTCACAGAACCCTCCAGGATACTCGGTGCCGCCCTAGAGAACTTGTCTGCCGGTAAGACACATTTGTATATATATTACTTAAAAAAAAACCCCGTCAATAAAAATAAAAACAGTCCATCTCCGTTGAAAAAGTTGTTTTAATTTACATCTTTTGTATTTTCTGTCCGCCATATAATATTTTAACGAGTGGTTACCGTATACAGAAAAAATCCCACGAACAACATCCCAAGCCATGCTGTTTATAACACGCGATAATAAATCTGGCAAAAGGCAAATTAATGTTCGTATATATATAAATTTCATTAACTGCGACAGACTCACTGTCAACTCGTATCACGTCAACTCCATTCAAATATAGGTGTTGTTGCAGTATCGCCAACCCCGTGGTAAAGGGAAAAATAAGTTACGTAAAATATCTACAACGCGCTACTGTCTGAAAAGGATTTTTAAATGTTTTGTTAACCTTATCAGGTTGAAAATAAGGTTCAATATAATTACTAACTTAAAAAATACTTGTGTATATGTTTTGAAAATAGTGAAATATTTCCAGGCCGCATAGGTATAATGCAAGAGAGCTGCCAATCTATCTCGAGCGCAGTATCGATCGCGGTGCGCTACGCGGCGACGCGTGCGCAGTTCGGCGAGCGGGACAACGAGACGCCGCTCATCGAATACCAGCTGCATGTAAGGGGATGTTAGCTTGCTAGTAATTGGTGACGTCATGACACACAACGCTAATACAATATATCTATCAATTTAGTTAGGCTTCTAACATTCTGAACGTTCTCATCCCTGTGTGTTAGGTAGATTTTTTGCTGGAACAAAACAACTAACATCTTTCAAATAAGTTGATAATCTATCCCTGTGTCAAATTTAATTCAATTTCGTTCAGCAGTTTTTGTATATATATATATATATATATATATATATATATATATATATATATATTCTGTAGTTAAAAGTATCCTGTATCCTTCCTTAGTGTGTACATAAGTTCATGATGATCGGTTTGGTTTTTACGTGAAAGCGAAACAAACAAACAAATTTACATTCACATTTATAATATTCAAAGGCGTATGTATAGTCGTGCTGGAGTAACGGCGATGGACTCGCCATCTGTCACGTTGGCACCTAATATACCTCTGGCGGAAAGTGGGTGTGTGGGTATTACCTATACACCTCTGCCTACCCCTTCGGGGACCCTTGTGGGAAGGCGTGAGGATATATTATTATTTATAATATTACCTACTAACACGCTATCAATAGCTATGAACAAACTCAAAATATATATAAATTGTGTGTTTGGATCCGTCTCCAGTGTGTATTTGTTCTTCAGCAATGGCGCCTGTTCGGCTACGTGGCGGCGGCGGTGGTTTACAAGCTGTACATCGAGACCTTCACTCGCGTGTACCTCAACATCGTGGAGCGCTCCAATACCGGCATGAAGGTCGATGACTTGGTAAGGTTTCCTTCTACATTGCATACTTGGAGTATTCCCCCTGCTGCCAACACAATATAACAATCCTCCCCCTTCTCCCCAAGGAGCTCATTATTGGAAACCTTATTCATTGCACAGGAACACAACACAAAATTTTTTGTTATATGGTATGAGGTGGAGGTCTGGCTCCAGTCGGGCAGCTCCAAATTTGAACGGGAAACCCGTTATGCCTTACCATATAGATATAGTTGCTTGTAGATGCTTATAGATAGTGCCATCCACGAAGACGCGCCCCACCAATTTCAAGTCGAGGGGGTCGTGAGATGCGGATAGTATGACCCGAGTGTATTAATTGTAGTGTGCGTGTGCCATAGGTAATCAGTGTGTACCGACAATACTCAAACATTGGTGGAAGGTTGCACACTTACACTATAAACTATAGGGAAGAATAGTGGGGCGCGTCGTCGTGTATGGCACTATATCTATATACAGTGGTAGGTGAACATATGAACCCATTTGTTTATGTAAATGTTTTCCAGTTGGCAATGTGTCGATGGTCGAGTACATGTGGTCCGTTTCCGTTGTACAGAGTGGTGCGGTTTCAGAGATCCACGCGATGGTGTCGTGCAGCAAGCCGCTGCTCACGTGGTCGGTGCTCGCGGCCGCGCAGCACTGCCGCGAGGCCTGCGGCGGACACGGCTTCCTCAAGGTCAGTCTCTTAGTGCACACAGCCGCCGACACATCTCTCACTGTCGACGGTCGACGGAAGTCGTCTCCATACCTTAGAACCGCAAAGGTCTCGCACTGCGCGGTTCCAAAGGAGTTTTCTTCCGCGAACGCGCAGGCTGTGGAATGAGCTATTTTCCTTCAGCGAATAGCTCGTGGTGTAACTGATCACTTTTTGTTCAGAAAAAGTTTTAAGTTCAGTATTGATAAGCAAGTTCAAAAAAATTAAACTCATACTAAGTTTGGCATTATAAAAATGTCTCTCACAAATATATAAATATAATATAATATAGTAATAGTCCCGCCCAATTATTTTTCTACGAGGAAGCTGTAAAGTTATCCAATACAAACATTTTAACAAATATTCTTTGCTGGTTGAGATAGAACCCACCATTAGCTATGGTATTCAATTTTCAACGGGGAATTCTGTTGTGAATTTTCGATAGACGTAGATATAAATTTAAGAGCTGGGCTCTCGTCGGCGTCTCTGATGCAGTCCCTTCCATTTGCTTCTGTCCAGCGCAACCTCCTTCAATATACATACATACATATCATCACGCCAAATCCCTAACGGGGTAGGCAGAGAGTATAAAGCGCCAGTTCTCTCTAGACTTACATACCTCTTTCGCTTCGTCCACATTCATCAGTTTCTTCATACATGCTCGTCGGTTTCGAGTACTCCTTCAATATACTTGTTTAATTTACCGTAATATGTTGCCGTGTTGACGACCCACCATCCTCCGTGTAGTGCGCAAACCTGGGCGACATCCGGAACAACCACGAGCCGACGGTGACGTACGAGGGTGACAACAACGTGCTCGCGCAGCAGACCGGCAACTGGCTGCTGCGCCAGTACGAGGCCGCGCGCGCCGGCGCCGCCGTGGACTCGCCACTCGCCACCGTCGACTTCCTCGCCGACTGCCGGCACATACTCGACATGACCTACCAGTACACGCACACGGCGCAGATGAAGAATAGAGACTGTGAGTTGGCTTACTATGACAATTATAAGTTCCCTAATGCGATGAGTTCCTTTGGTAATACATATTACTCCGTGGTGAAAATGCTTAGAGATCTAACTAAGATGAACTTGTATATAATTAGAACAACTTTCTTGAAATGGATAACTAATTCGTTTTTCAAGTGATATCTTCACTCCTTCCCACTAGGGTCCCCGAAGGGGTAGGCGGAGGTGTGAATGTAATACCTACATTTCGTCAGAGATATATTTTAGGTGCTAACGTGACAGATGGCGAGCCTTTGAATTGCTTCTAAGAATTGAATATATTTGGCAAATAAATAAATTTATATATAATGTATACACTATGTGTGGAGTTGATGAATGAAGAGGTTCGCAAATCAACTGGCGGGAATGAGGGCGTGATTGTAAAGATGAAGAAAGGCATGTTACGTTGGTTTGGAAGGTTTTGGAAGGTTGGTACATAGAAAGGATGAGTGAAGAAAGATTGACGAAGCAGATATATAAAGCAAAAGTGTGTGCAAGAAGAGACAGATTAAAGACCACGTTCCAACTACCTGGATCAAATCGATCGGACGCTCAAGGACGGGAACGTTAAGAGTACTCGAAGCCGACGAGCATGTATGAAGAGACTGGTGAATGTGGACGAAGCGAAAGAGGTATGTAAGTCTTGAGAGAACTGGCGCACTATACTCTCTACCCCGTTAGGGACTTGGCGTGATGATATGTATGTATGTATATATAATGTGAGCATGTGGTGTTACAGTTATAACAAGCACATACAAATGGCTGATATGCTACCTGCTTAAGGAAACCCACGAGAAGTACGAGTCGGAGCTCGCCACCGGCGTGACAAAGTTCGAAGCGCGCGTCAAGTCGCAAGTGTACAAATGGAAGACACTCACCAAAGCATACGCCGAGTATCTCACCATTATATTTTCATTGAAGTCCTTAGACTCCAAAGAGGCAGGCTTGCAGCCGGTTTTGAACAAGTTATTCGTCCTATACGGGCTTTGGTGTCTGGACAACCACCTGGTGGAGTTGTACCAGGGTGGATATTCCAAAGGGGAGTCCCTGGCGAGGCTGCTGCGGGCGGCCATCTTGGAAATGTGTGCCGAGGTCAAGGGGGAAGTGGTCAGCGTCGTGGATGCGCTCGCGCCGACCGACTTTGTGCTCAACTCTGTGTTGGGGAAGAGTGATGGAAAAGTAAGTTTTTTTTTTATTTGCTACCTAGTTATAAGGGGTTGGAAATTTACTCTGTACTCTGAACGTTACTCTGATGACTTATAAGCTGTGCCTAGGGTAAAATTGATTTGATGATAGGTCTCTTTTTGGAATGAAATTCAATCCCGCTAATGATCTATCTCTGTGCAATATTACATCCAATTGCGTTCAGTAGTTCTGGCGTGATTGAGTATAACATAGATATATATTTTTATTTACCCATATAAGATCACGTGTCTGTTTCCTTTTCCAGTTGTACCAAAATCTACAGAAGGCGTTTTTCAACCACCCCGGCGCGTTCGAGCGAGCGCCGTGGTGGCGCGAGGTGGTCACCAAACCAGCTTCCAAGCTGTAATACTACCACCACGCTGGTAACATCATTAATTTAGTTATCCTTTTTGGCCTTCGTATGTGTATTAGGTAATTCATATCTATGATCCCGTAGTGTACAGACCAAGCGAACGATCATTAATATATGTATATATCTATATATTAGATGAATTTCCATGATGAAAAAATTAATAGAAATTTGATTATGTATAACATATCCCATATGTTAATCTACATAAATATCTATCTCAGTGCCAAATTTCGACCAATACCGTTCAGCCATTCTGGCGTGATTGACTAACAAACATGCCCACAAACTTCGCATTTATAATATTAGTAGGATTAATATCTTATTTTTGCCAAACTCTCGGATAACACAGTATATATTATAAATAAATTAATGAAGGAAGGTGCGTCTTACATAACTCTATAATCATTAAATGGGCAAAGTAAGAGACGAAGAGATGCATAATAGATATTATGTCACACAATTGTTCGTATCGAGTTTGTAACTTAACTCTTTTGGAATAGGGCTGAAAATTATTTGACAATAAAATTGCTGCTGGCCATTGATCCTCATTTCTTAATGTATCCTTCGCTAGTTCTGTACCTGATTAAAGAGATCACGCCGATTGGCTTCATTGGGGGGTATCAGGGTTGCCAACTTTTTGAAGTGAAATATCGTATCTATCACATTTTTACGTAAGAAAAAATAAATTATTTGTCATTTTAAAAACAATAATATTCTAAAGAAAATTACATGTAACGATTCGTTCAATAATTTTTCATGTTTTTATTTAAAATTGTTGTAATTATGAATGATATTTGAGTAAGTTTTACAGATAAATATAGTATTTTCTCATGTTTAATTTACCAAAAGAAAATTAGACACCTTATTACAAATTATTATAGTTGGTAACCCTAATCACAACCCTATTTGATTATTCAAATTTGAATTCTATTTACGCGTTACGGGTAATATTCCTTATACATACTTTAAGGGGAGGTAAATACGTATTGTTTTCGAATGAGATTTTTTTAATTTCGTACTTTATTTGCTTGTATTTTATCTTTAGGTTCGCGTTAATATTTTCCCTCAAACTAAGCAGTATTTATAAATCGAATTGACACAGATAAATTAAATCTTTATCTGTCATACGATAGGATTGCTATTTGTCTGACACCGAATTGAAATTATATCTAATAATTTAATATCGTTATTGGTGGTGCGTATGATTCGAAAATTGTATGTTTGGTGTTCAAGCTAATTCAAACCTTGCATAACTGCCAATAAGATTGGTTATAAAAAAACGTTTCATTAAAATAAAGCATTTAACTGCAACCTTAGTCACCCGAATTATACCACCATGTTATGCTAATATGGACCATAATTGTTAGGCATTACAGAATAATTTGTATCTATTCCAATGTTACCCGAACTTAGTATTAACGTAATAATGTCCATCCATTTTTATTTTATAGTTTTTAATTCGTTGATAATCAGAACTCGATTTAATGAAAGTATTTAATCATTATATTGAAATAATAATTAATTTTATTCTTATCAATTACGTTTTATAGTTCAATTTGTTTTTATTATTTATGAATAAGTGAATTTAATGTTTCAAGGTATTTGTGTCGTTGAAATAATTGTCTTTGGTCTGTTTTTTAACACATTTATAAGATCCAAAGGCAAAATGTCTAATGTACGTTCCACAAGTATTTAGTTGTGTTTGTTGTTATCTTTACTACACAACAGTGTGTGTTGTAAAGTGTACAACAATAGCTCGAGATAAAAAAAGCAATGACCGCCCCGTCAGCTAAGTTTTTAGAGATCGATAAAAATCAAAGGACCAGGAGTCTATTAATGAATACGAGTCTATTAATTTTATTATGCGTGTGCATTCATATCGTACTCTCGTGTGTAATCAGTGTTTACCGGTAATACTCAAACATTACTGGATAGCACACTTACACTTTTAACTGCGAGGAAGAATAGTGGGGCGCGTTTTCGTGGATGGCACTATCTATATTGTCCATTGATTTCTAAAGACTCAGTCACACCTTACTAGGGCTTGTGTTGTTTGTGTTGCAGTTAATACGATACAGGTGTTGCAATGGCTCGATTAGTAACATTTTGAAGGGGCGGATCTCGAGTTCAATATTTTTTAGGTATTTTTTCATAAAAACCTTTGCACAGTATGTTTATTTTTGTATTACGTTTATTAATATTAAGTAGAACTGTATTGAATCTATAGATGTATTATATAATTTTTTATATTCATATTCAGACGATAATAATGTTTTATTTTTCTTTTCTTCAAAAGGCAAACACTTAAATTCAAATTATCTTTGTTATACAACCACTTCAGTGTGTATGTGATGATAAGCGGCTACCACCGCCTATGGACGCTCTCAACATGAAGAGTATAAGATCGCGTGTTGCTATCCTTGTAAAAAATCTGCACTCCTAAAAATACTGCTGCACTCTCTAGTGTTAACCTCGATAGACTCAAGAGTTCATTCCGCGGCCTGAGCGATCACATACATTCCAATATCTCTCATTATATTACAGTACTGGATCTTAACTAACGTTTTGAGTACATACAAATAGTGTCACTATTAACTTGGAGCAGAATTTAACAACAATAGGTACCATAGACAGTACCAATTGGGTTAAAAATAATCCATGCATAGTCAATGAGCAACTTTCATGCCCCTGAATTAAATCGTGCTATCCATTATCTATACAATTACATATATACATATCATCTCGCCAAGTCCCCACGGGGTAGGCAGAGAGGGTAAAGCGCTAGCTCCTTCTAGACTGACAGATCTCTTACGAGTGAGTTTGGGACAAGCGGAAGAGGTATGTAAGTCTGTGTAATTATTAATGTTCCGTATGTATTATTATTCATTCAGATTGTTTTTTAACAAAATACATGCCTTAAAAATAATTAAACGTATAAATGTTGCATGTTTAAAAAAAAATCATATTAAATATATTCGGTAAAGTATTGTATGGCTACAAAACTGCTTGTGCGCGTCGTGTCAGATTTTGTTTTCTCATAGAAATTATGAAATGGTTTGTCGTTCTATTACATTAGATGTACTACAATTTGCAAATTTAAAAACTGCTAATTAAGAACAAGAGATTTTCTGTACAATCTTATCTAATTAAATATTAGAATTATTCCCAATTTTATTCTATAATTGTCTTATAGTAAACTTCGTGTACTGATGTGAAAGCCAGAGTTTATAGAAAATATATTGTAGGTAAATGTCATTATAAATTCTAAATTCTATTGTCAAAGAAATAAAGAGTAATATTGAATGTAATGTTTAGTGGATATACATGCTATATTGTTTATATTATATAAAACTATCGTGTACTAATTTGTTCGTGTCCTTCACTCCAAGTGCCTTCCTCTGTGTTAATGGTCTGTTAAAAGTCTGTATGGGTGACCTATTGTTTGTATGGAAGTGTTGATTTCATAACTAAGAGAATAAATACTATGAAAGTTTTTTTGTATTTAAACTTGTGTCAGAGCCGTTATAGTCACCTGGTTCCAGAATAGATAGTGCCATCCACGAAGACGTACCCCACTATTCTTCCCTATAGTTTATAGTGTAAGTGTGCAACCTAACACTAATGTTTGGTTATTATCGTCACTTACTGATGTGCGCACACGCACACTACCCTTAATTGACTCGGGTCATACTCCCAGCATCCCGCAACCCCCTCGACTAGATGGGGCGCGTCTTCGTGGATGGCACTATCTATAGTCGCCTGCAAAATCGTGATTGCACAAATCTAACTCAAAATAGACAATGTACCGACGATGATGGTTGAGTGATATGCTCGTCGCAACCAAAACATCACTTCTCCATAAAGTCAACCCTCGTCCAAAGCCGATGCAACACGTCTGAAATAATAATAAATAGGAGTATAAATAATAGGAGTAAATAATAATAAATATCGCGAAGATCGGGTCTAATTGGGAATCTAAACCATTCCCGAATCCACTTGAACATAAACAAAAAAATTCATCAAAATAGGTCCGGCCGTAAATATATACACAAAGATATGATGTCGTGCACCTACGATGTAAGCTCATACGATGTGTAGGTCGTATCTTCTTCCATTTTCACTTCCAGGATCTTCCATTATATAATAATATAATAGCAATTATTACAAGTTCAGAGACTAAAATAATAAACACATCACAATTATGAAACATTAATTTATTAAAATCACATTGCGTTACATTTGCCAGTATAGTGTAGGTATCGTAGTTAGGAGCTGTTCGTGCAATTTTACCTAGTGGATTTAAGTAAGTATCTAGTATTTAAGACATAGACATATAGACAAGATCACGATACAGTTGCCCGTACGCACGGCTATTTATAGCACACTAGCTGTCCCACCCAGCTTCGCTCGGGTGAAAAAATTAAAGCCTTCGACCCAGTGGCGCTACCTTATCGGGTCCAATTCTGAATCTAAAACATTCTCGAATCCCCTGAAGACACAAAGATTTCATTTAAATCGGTTTAACCGTTACTGAGTTCTCTGACACGTACAGAAGAATAATGAATGATGAAAAATATATAAAGATATGTATACACATTTTGACACCGCCCCGCAAAGTACCCTGAAGGCAGAGGTGTAACACCTCTTTGCCATATATATATTTAGGTGCAAACGTATGCAGGTTAAATCTCGTGGTGTCTCTTGCTCGGAAAAACTCACTGATAAAGTCGGTATTCAAACTTGCAATTTCATAAGTACGTAGATTTGAGTAAAGGCGAGACGGTGGAAGGCAGGCCATCTGTCACGTTTGTATCCAAACTCCAGGAAAACGTGATTGTTATTATACTTATATACTTCGATTATAGGTGTTATGGTGGAATCCGTAATATTTTTTCAAAGTAAATTGTTGTTTGTTTTAAGTCTTTCCAATGATTTTGTCAGTTAGAGTATAAATATCACGCAATCATTACGGGCAACTAGATATAGAATTAGACAAATGTAAATTTAAAAGTTCCATAAATTTTTACATTTATCAGTGATACAGATTTAATTTGTTAGTAAAAGTTATATTTTATAGAGAATTATGGATCAAATCACGTCATTCATAGAGCTTGGATGTTACTGACCACTTTGACATTGAACAACAAACATACAGTGGACCCCCCCTAGCTGTCAAATAGGTACCTAAGAGCCATCTGAGGCCTTGAAGTGCCATTCTTCAAGAGTGCTAAACATAAAAAACATTATTGAAAAATTATTGACACTAATCCAAGACAATTTCTTTACATGCATCATTCGAATTAAAATACTAAACCTAGTTAGGTTTAGTATTTTAATTCTGAGTATGCTAGTCTACCCTCAAGTCTTCACCTCACATAACAAATATATTTTTTTATGGAAAATAAAATATCAGACTACGGTAACCGCTTAACGTCAGTTGGACTGTGTTTGGTTGTTACCGCAGACATGGATACTAAATACTTTTACAATATTTTTAGTCAGGTATTGAAGTGATTCCCCCATTGTCTATGGTGATACAGAATGCAGAAGTATTTTTTTCTTTATTCATCAAACTATTTCAAATGTATCATTATGATATTGAAGGCAGTCAATATATATTGAAAAATACACATAATTTGTTTTAACGTATGCTTACTTTATACAAAAAGAAATTCACTCTGTGAGAAAAAGATACGAGTATCAAAAAATTATTAAAAAGTAAATCGAAGGCACCGTTTACTTTTCATACTAGATTCAGTAATGAGCGAATGGTACCCATGGGGTAACGAGCGTCAAACTTGACAAACCGACGGGTCCCATCCTGTTAACCACCCTAGTAATATTTAAAACTAATTAGCAACCAACATTCGACAACCAAAATAAACTTAAAAATATTTGGGATAAAAAAAAATTACAGACCTAACACAACCGTCAGCATTAACTTGACAACCATTTGACAATTGACAAACAAACAGTCATTATTATTATTATAACTTATAGAAAGCTAAGTAAGTACATTTGTGAGCTAGTCTCGGTGGAATGGTATGGCTCGAAAAGTGGCTATTAATATAAAATTAAATTATCGTGCTGGAGTACCCAACTAAAGGAACCTAAATAAAATCAAGAAAATATAGTAAAAAAACGACATATAGGTAAGGTACTTTAGAATTGCTACCACATTAGGTCATCATTATCTAAGACTGAATGAACTGCGCGGATGCTGTGATCTCCAACTACCTGTCTCGAATTGTGAATGATGACAACGAAATAGTTAAAACTCAAAACTTTTACATTGATCAAACTAGTGCTGCCTCAGTATTTTTTATCGTTCATATTCATTACTAAAAAATTGACGTAAAAATTACTACAATAGTTGCATTGTTTATGTCAAGGTGACAGCTGTCAAATTAGCTGTTGTCGCTGTCGGACACGGTGGAGCTGGTCATTCTGATGACGGGGTTTTGGGTGGAGTCGCTCGAGTCGCATTCCACCATAAGGATTTCATCTGGGGTGTCATTTCTGTCCGAGTTACTCTCCGTGTAGGTACCAGTAGGAGACTTGTCTTCGATGACAGCCTTCAGGTATGACTCCCTGTCCGTGATGGCCGTGTCCCTGGCGAGGGACAGGACGTCGAGCGACATCATGCTTTTGGACTTCTCAGATTTGCTTAGATTCGACACCGGGGGATTAGCGTGATCGTAGACCACTTCCCTACTAATGGACTTAGTTCTATTGAGGTTTGTGTCAGTCTTCCAAGAGTCACTAGGCGGTATGCTAGCCTTATTCCCTGTGTTAGTGCTGGTAGTTGGAGCGCTGGAGTTCCTCGGGGAGCTGGCGGTGAACTTGGATCTCTTCTGCTGGTTGTTTTCCTTCATCATGAGCAGTTGGTCCAATTTGTTGATAGTCTCGTTCAGTTCCAGAGCCCAGGCCTCGTCGGTCTCAACGTCCTTCTCAATAGGTTTCGACGCTAGTTCTCGTACACGCATTCTTAGTTCTTGGAGACTCGATTCATCATCTTTTTCATGTTCAGGCTTGAGTTGCGTCTCATCATGAATTGGGTCCCTCTCAGCACCCACTCCTGGCTCTCTAGGCCCCACTGGAATGGAGTCCTTCCCAGGCGGATATTCCCCCCTCCTCCTGTGTATCTCCTCCGATATTTCCTCGAGAGCCTTCAACGATTTTGAGTAGCGAAGCTTAGCGCCGGCAATCATGCGTTGAAGTTTCTCTATCTTTTGGTTTTGCGTTTGAAGTTGCTCGTCGCATAGCTTCTTCTCTTCGAAGTAAGGGCGGGATTTGACAATGGTTCTTTTGAGATTTTCTTCTAACTGGGTGACCTGGAGGAAAATTTTGCAATTACATATTAAAAACTGATCGATTCTTTGGCTTTTTCTTCGAAAGTTTAATATGATTGTCGGGTGTGATACTCCTGGTATTACAAGAGAACAGGCGGTAGTAAGCATCAGGCGACCTTTACACCTTAACGGCATAAACAAAATCTCTACCTTCCGTTCAGCTGCAATGTACGACACCGCTTTCTTCTGGTGCTCGCGTCCGCTCTCCGCCTTCCGCTTCTCAGCATCCATTACCTGTCACATTTGAAAGTAATACTTCACTGACTTGTTTCTAAATCAAAATAAATTTTTTTTTATTCCACGCAAGGGAAACAGGGAAACGCTTATTGAACGTAACATATTAAATATAAAATTAACATCACCGCCGTTTCCAAGAAAAACTGGCGAAACATACTTCCGGTTTTCTTTTTTTAACATTCTTTCTCTTTTTAACGTATGAGAAGGAATAGTAGAGCAATTAATTGCTCTGCACGGTTATCAATATATACTATCATTACAGAACCAAAGTATTCACGTTCGGGAGAGAGTGTTGCTTACCTTGATAATAGCATGATTGAGTACTTCTTGCCAGTTATTATCGAACTGCCACTCGTCCTGTTTGCTGACGAACCGCTGCTCCGCGAGAGACACTGTCTCCTTTGCGGCAGCGTGCAACTCTAAAATTGAAGAAAAAAAAAATTTATAATAAACCTTTACTATTTGGCGTTATGAACTGATCAACGGAAAGCTTATAGCTTCGCTGCCAGATCACTAGTAGTAATAGTGGTGCTCGCATGTACACGGCAAAATGATCTCGTCTAAAACAAATGCGTGGATAACACCAACACGGCTCTACGCCGGTCTGCCCTGTCTGCTCCGCTGCTGTTTCTCTATGTCAGATATGACAATCCCCTTAGCTATATCACTATCAGCTCAGCTTTCTCTTCCATATTCTATTCTCGCACTTTTGTGTGAGTACTTTTTTCATACCGCCGCCAGAAGCTGGCAGCACCAGGGGTATGGCCCGCGCGTTGCCGACTCTGCAGTTCCCTATCACTTTGAAGCACTCCGTTCTGAAACCTCTAGGTAAAACCGCAACGGAGTTGATTGCACAGAGCGAGCGCGGGAGGAAACTCATTAGAAACAGTGCAGTGCGAAACCTGTTTGGCTACGTCTTAAAGAATCCTTGAGGTAGATCATGTTGGCGCGTGCGTGCGAGTATATTGAGGGTTCACAAAGTAGATAAGGCACTGCCAATGTTAACACAGTGATGTAATTATTACACGCAAGGTCGATTAGCGCGCAAACACTCGCATGGAGTGTTAGGAAACGTATACACACGTTATAACATATCTTATCTACATACAATTTATCTGTTTACTTTTGTAGTTTGCAGAGTCAATAACATATTTTATGATTCACGAAAATGGTTATCTACTTTACTGCAGTATCTCATTGAGCGAATGTTTGGTAACGCTGGGGAAACAAAACAACATTTTTTTTCAATAGTTCCTTGTTACGCAGTAGGTAGTCTGTGTATGGTTTTCCTTTCCGCATACCCCGTGAGGGAGTCGGTGTAGTTCGGACGATTTATATGTATATGTGTATTTTTTGGGAGATTTTTGACATTGAGCTAGCCGTCTACCTAATGACAAGCGATAACTCGCCCTTGAATGCTTGCACCAGGAGCAACATGCGAGCGTTGCCAATACTTTTGTATGCAATTTCATGTAATAATATTCTTTTACCGTAAATAAACGCGTTCTCCACAAGGGCAGGGCGTATATCCCATTTGCAAAAATTTGTGCGAGCTAATATAAAAACGTGGCCATGTTAATTTGATAAAACTATTAGATAAACGGCTTCCTGCGCCCACACTTATCGAGACAGCGGTGATTTTTGCACGCATATTCAAATCCTAGCTCCCTGCATGAATACTAAACAGTTTTGAGACAATAATAGCATTTTGAATTATATGGTGAGACTGTGTTATCAGCCTGTATAAGAGAATAAAATTAAAAAAGAAAAGAAGATTCGTTCAGTGACCCAGCAACGTAAAGATCACAAATTCGAATCCAGACAGTACCTGTTTTTCTGCACTTGAGCAGTGATTAATCACACGAGCTTTACGGTGACGGAAAACATCGCGACGAACACCTACATACGTTTGAGAAAAAACTCAATACCTTAGTTTATTCGTACCTGTGTGTGGCACCACCTACTCCTTCGAGGACCCTTGTGCGAAGCGTGAATGTACCTATAATCTCCTAATCATAAGGCAAGCAGTTCCTCGACTTCAGCCAACAGCGCACAATTCATTGGTCTGTCATCGCATTTATCGAGCGTACGCCAATTGGTACAAATTGACCTATCATATTCCCAATGTTCCATTTGTATGTACAAATGTAGGTATATACGCCTACCCGTGAGGCATTGAACCAACAACAAGGCAGCTGCTCTCTAGACCAGGGGTTCTCAAACTTTTGACTCCACTAACCCCTGTTTAAGCTTCCAGATGACAGCGAACCCCTTAACTAACGAAATTTCTTTTTACTGGGTGAGCTCGTTTCTTGTCGTAAATTGAGTAAATTTTAGGAGTAACTTTGGACAATTTTAACCTAAATTCTAACCCGGTATCAAGTCGATTTCTGAATTTCGTTTTTATCATGACCAGGTGTGAAAACCCACCCTCACATATATAAGTATACTGTACCTGTCATCAAGCCACCATTACGTGTGGCTTGATGACGGGCGTGTGGTCTAGTGGTTAGAGCTCCTGGCTGCGAAACTTGAGGTCGCGTGTTCGAATCCCGCTGAGGGCAGATATTTGTGTGATGAACACGAATATTTGTACCTTAGTCTTGGATGTCCCATGTATTTAAGTATATATCTATCTATATAAGTAAATATATCGTTGTCTAGTTACCATAACACAAGCTTTGCTTAATTTGGGACTAGGTCAATTTGTGTGGAATTGTCCCAGGTATTTATTATTTATTTATTATTAGGTAAATCTTGTCGCGGACCCCCTACTGTCGAATGGCGAACCCCTAGGGGTTAGCGTACCCCACTTTGAGAAACCCTGCTCTAGATAGATGTAGTAAAACACCATATGTTGCAGACTATGTTAAGCAGTTTATTATAGCGCATGTTACATCGCAAGTCAACCTTGACCCGCCCGCTGTCAAGTGCGGAGTCGTACCCCACAGGAAATAGGACTCCGTTTGATAATAAATAATTTATACAGTTATGATATGCATCGTATAATGGGCTAGTGGGATATGGGCATGTTATACGATCAAGTAAAAATATGTATATATATCGAGCCAAAGAGGTCGTATCTACACCGCCTTAGATTTTCACCTACGAAATAAAGATCTTGCAATTGATACATTTTCATCACGATACGATAAGGTAAGAAACGGTTCTGCCAATATGTCCTACGACTCACCACTAGCTCTCTGGAACTGCACGGCTGCCTTCTGGCACTCGGAGCGTGCGTTAGCTGCGAAGGCCACCGCCTCATAGTACGGCCTGGACTTGTCCACGCATGGGCCCAGGCGTTTGACCAGCCCTTGCAGCCGGCGAGACGTCTCATTCAGCAGCAAGTGGAAAGTTTTCATAGATTCCTGACAATAAATATAGCAGGTTATAACGTACTAGCCGAGCCCTCATTGGTAATTTTTCTTTTCTGGAATTATACCAATCCAACGTGCTAATGCAGGTAATAAATCTTTGTGCCAAAGTTAATCCAACTCTGTAAAACTACTTAACGGAATGGTAGTAAATATGGCACATATATATGGACATTATTAGCTGGATTAAGACATAGGATGACTTATAACTATCTAGATCAAATCGGACACTCAAGGACGGGAACGTCAAGAGTACTCAAAACCGAGCATGTGTGAAGAGACATGAATGTGGACGAAGCGAAAGAGGTGTGTAAGTCTAGAGAGAACTGGCGCTCCATTCTCTCCGCCTACCCCGTTAGGGACTCGGCGTGATGGTACGGTTGTGTACGTGTTATTCCAGAGAAATCCTACCAATAAAATATAATTTAATGGACGTGAAATCGCGGGGTGCAACTAGTTTAGTGATACTCACATGCTGTTGTAAATTAGCTATGACATCACTAGTCGAGCGTGTACGGGCACAATTGACCTAATCTACGCTTGACCACCTGGCGCCTGCGCCGCGCGTAGCCGCTAAAGGAATGTACTGTCCGACTGCTAGGGGACTTTAAGTACTTTCTTATCACAAAATATTATGGTTATCTGGCTATGTTTACATGGTAGCAAGCGCGTATAGGCGACGGTAACCGCTTACCATCAGACGGACCGCATTACAGTTCGAAATCTTAGTCGTATTATATGACGTGCTTGAGTAAAGGCAACGGATTCGTCATCTGGCATATTGGTATCGAAATGTCTAGCAAAAAGAAGGTAAGTGCTATTCCTATGTGTACCCCTTCGGGGACCCTTGTGGGATGCCGTGAAGATTTATTCGTTGTGATATTACTGATGACTATAAGAGACGATGTTTAGCGTACCGACTACAATGACTAGAAAATCTGGGGCGTACCATAGATTAATTATTGCGCGAAATTGAAATGTCATTGAATGTAACAGATGGAATAGTTCAACTAATATATTTATGAGTGTATGATTGTCTGTCTGTGATAACGACTTGAACAAATTGATAGGACACTCAAGGATGGGAACAAACTCGAAACCGGCAAGCATGTATGAAGCAGTCCATACAAACATGAACGGGTTTAAGGTGGGCCTGAGAGAACTGTCGCTCTCTCTCTGTCTACCTGACAGTTGTATGTATGTACATGTCTAACTTCATATTCCATCGACATCGAATTCATCCATCTGGCAAGAAATAGAAAACGGATACGCTACTCTTAGGTACAAGGTCGCTTTATATTTACGGCCGTGACCGGACGGACAGCTTTTAAACTATCGTCGTGTTAATCATTAATATCGGGTTTATAATAAATGTTTAGTGCAAAAAAAACGGTTCGAATGATTCTTTTATAAACGATTTCGATCTATTCATGTATAAAAATATTATGTTGTTCGTTAGTAGGTATCGCTTGACCGGTTAGACCAATTTTATCATAATTTTTTTCATGTTTAGAGACTTCTAGAAAAAGGGTAAGGAAGATCCCGAAGTATTTTAATATGCGGGAAAATCATTTCCTACGAAGGGCCGCGGCGGCCGAGTAGTTCGAACAGTCGCCTGTAAGATTGCAAGTTCGAATTTCGACTGTGCCAATGAGTTTTACAGAATTTATGTACTGCAGATTAGTTTTACGGCGAGGGAAAACATTAAGAGTAGTGAACCAATGAAAAATGGTTCAGTATCACTTTTTTTGAGGTAACAAATACTTATAACTAGATACCAACTACATACTTCTTAGGTAACGAAGGGCCGCGGCGGCCGAGTAGTTCGAACAGTCGCCTGTAAGATTGCAAGTTCGAATTTCGACTGTGTCAATGAGTTTTACTGAATTTATGTACTGCAGATTAGTTTTACGGCGAGGGAAAACATTAAGAGTAGTGAACCAATGAAAAATGGTTCAGTATCACTTTTGTTGAGGTAACAAATACTTATACTTATACAAATACTAGATACCAACTACATACTTCTTAGGTACTAGGATACGGCCCGATTATCCGAATATTTTTTTTTTTATAAATATGTTTGATGCTAAACTCCAAAGCAAACAAAAGAGTGCCTGAGGTTTATGATATTAGCTTAGAGAGCAAAGGAAGCAGTAAGTTAGTACCGTAACTGGATTACCTACTTGGTAACATCTTATTTGTTGCGTAAACGGGTCGTGACCGTCGTGGGTTGAAGCGCTACATTGTTGTAAAGCAGGGCAAACCTGCATCACTAACATTACACTTATGCAACTTATCGTGGGGTCCACAAATTGCAGACTAATATTGTAAATGCAATTGTCTGTCTGCTTTTTTTTATAGACACAAGCATACGGCCCACTAGATGGGAAACTGTTACCGTAGCCTATTTACGCTCACGATACCGAAGTGTCACTTGCGCGTTTCCACTCTGTGTTCGGAGAGTTATAGTGTGTTGGCAGCATAATGGTCCCTCTGCTTCCAACACAATGTAACAATCCTCCCCGCTCCCCAAGGAGCTCATTACTGGAAACCTTATTCACCGCGTAGGAATACAACACAAAAAAAAAGTTATTTGGCTACGGACTTATATTATTCTATAAGGTAGAGGTCCTGCCCCAGTCGGGCAGCTCCAAATTCGAACGGGAAACCCGTTATGCCCTACCTCTCTCAACGTATTAAATACTAAATACGAAATAGATGGAGCACCATTAGAAGACGGGACTTCTTAGAGATCCTTTGAAAAGAGTAACCATGGAGTTTCTTGCCGGTTCTTCTCTATGGAAACGACCAACCCGAACCGTGCACCTTTTTCGACGTTTTGTATTTTGATTTTGATTTAAATCCAAGAAGTCGGCAGTCAATCAGTTAGTTATTTACACATCTTTACAAATAAATAACTTTGGAGTGTCTGTTAATATAATAATAATAAATAATAATATATCCTCACGCCTTCCCATAAGTCTGTTTGTAATAGTAGAATAACCGCTTTTTACTAAATGCATATGGATGTATAAACGGTACATATACCAAAATATATATATTTTTATTTTCTATATGTCTGTTTGTTTCTTCCTGCTAATCTCTGAAACGGTTGAACCGATTTTGGCGGAACTGTCACTGGCAGATAGCAGATTAAAGGAGAAATTACTCAGGCTACTTTTAACTTTTGTATAAACTGAAAAATGTTTTTTTGTTAAATTATACGCGGACGAAGTCGCGGGCACAGCTATTCGTTACATATAAATTAAGTTGACCTCGGCGTCTGTACGTCTATTCGCGATAACGCGAAAACTCCTGAACATATTGTTATGTGGCTTTCACAAATAGACAGGAGTGTATTCATGCGTAGGGTTCAGGTGTGTAATTGTGAATGTTTTGTGTAAATTAGTTGAAAAAGCGTGTAGCCGTAATATAGTGTAGGTACGAACAGTGTGAAGCCGAGGCGGGTCCTGAATAATAAATTTCGCGAATAAGCACTATGAGATAATGAAAAAGCAACGTAATATCCGCAATAGGGTTGTGATCCCGTGCCAACAACACATTGCGGATACTTTTCCCAAGTCGATAGGTCAGTCGGATAAGGAAATTATGTATAGGAGAACGACGACGTGCTATTACCATCATAATTCAAGAATACTTTTTATACCACAAGGGCAGCAAAAAAGCATGCGGTCCTCCTGATGGTAAACGGTTACCGCGGCGTTAGCTATGAACGCTTGCAACACCAAGGGCGCGCTACCGACCATGTAGATTCACACTCTTCTTGAAAAATCCATATTGTACTCTCCAAGGAAAACCTCGACAGGCAGCCATTATATTTTAGGTGTCAACGTGACAGATGGCGAGTCCATCGATACTCAAGCACGACTGTACATACGCCTTTGAATTGCTTCTCAGATGTATTAGATAGATGTATAGATAAAGTAACAATATTTCAGCCCTAGAGTTTAATAGAGAAAAATTGTTGTGGGGCTGTCAGGTTGGGGCACTCAATCACCTGCCAATGCGATAAAGGTGACTTTTCGTTTTGTTTCCGAGTTTCCTTAATAGCGCGACGCGACCTGACCTCGATCGATAGATCATAAATCATTTACGCCAAAGGTTACTTTACTAACACTAGCCGAGCACTTAGTGGTAGTGAAGGCTGCTCTTATCTACACACAAATAAATAAAGCTTTAGGGACTGTTTGTGTGTGTGTGATAATAACAGCATTCTTCTAAATTCGGTAAGTCTATTTATTTCATATAACAAGAGTGGCAAACAAGCATACGGCCCACCTGATGGAAAACGGTTACCGCAGCCTATTTACGCTTACAATACCGAAGTATCACTTGCGCGTTGCCACTCTGTGTTCGGAGAGTTACAGTGTGTTGGTAGCATAATGGGTTTAATCCCTTTGCTTCCAACACAATGTAACAATCCTCCCCCCTCCCCAAGGTGCTCATTTCTAGAAACCTTATTCACCGCGTAGGAACACAACACAAAAAATTGTGTTATTTGCCTACGGACTTCTATAAGGTGGAGGTCCTGCCCCAGTCGGGCAGCTCCAAATTCGAACGGGAAACCCGTTATGCCCTACCTCTCTTCTACCCCTCCTCTATTCTACCCCTACGTAAAAGGGAACAAATGTTTAAAAAGAAAACCGGCGAGTTTGTTTCGCCGTTTCTTCTCCTAAAAGATTTTGTTCTGGGAAACGGTGGTAATGAGCTCTTTGAGGAGGGGGGAGGATTGTTATATTGGGCTAGCAGCAGAGGGATTAGTCCTATGATGCTGTCAACACAGTATAACTCTCCGAACATAGAATGGCAGCGCGCAAGTGATACTTCGGCATTAGCGTAAGCAGGCTCCGGTAACCGTTTCCCATCGGGTGGGCCGTATGCTTGTTGGGCACTCTTATAGTATAAAAAAAACTTATATTTAGTAGTAGAAGATTTAGTATTATCACACATTTAAAAAGCACTCACATCTAGCTCCAACTCCAACTTGTTGATCTCGTCAGTGGCAGCATTGAGTTTCTCCAATTCCACCTGAAAATGTGGACCAGTTTAAGACAATCGCACGACACACGGACATACGACAATAGCAAACAGCATGTAGCGACCGGAAACATGGACACATTAAACTACAACTATGTATATATATATGTATATAAATATATATGTGTATATTATATAACTTATCAACTCGAGATGATGTCTACAATATTATTGTACCTCTAGGATAGTTTCCTGTCCCTACATACAAAGCGATAAATAATAAAAATATTACTTACAATACAATATCTTCCCATTCAATAATTAATATCCACTCTTAATCTCCACAATGGTCACACAAATAATACAATAAAACGGCTAAAATTACATTTTATTTCAAATAAAACAATCGTTTACAACATTATAGAAATACACCATGCGATAATTGTAGGATACAAAAATACTTTCAAGATTTAATTATCCATTATAAGATATACATATCAAATTAAATCTGTATCGCGTTAAGAGAGGAATTTCATTACAATATAAAAACAATAATAATATTTAATGGAATGGTTTAATTGTGGGTATACATTGAGGTTACGTAGTATATCAAATTACCACTATGTTTGGTAAACATTACAGACATAAAAAAAACACGTAAAAATTAGGCCGTGGGGATATAGACTGTATTGCTATGGTGCTTAACACATAACACAATGAGATTACACAATTGAGTAAATAAAATTTACATTAACCTACGCGTGTATTTAACACAAAAAAAAACCAAAATATATTTATAACACAAAAATAAATCCGGTGGTTGAAAACCTAAATAAATGCTGACTACACACACAATACAAACACACTCAACACCGGCAGTGGTGTGATTCGGTGGCGGTCATCGGCCCGTCATTAATATAACAATGATTTGGGTCGCTCTTCCCCCTTCACCATGCCAGCGGCAGAGTGGTCAAAGTCTACATGTAGTAGCTTCACTCCCTGTGAAGCTGCTAGAGGGCCAGGGAGGAGCGGCCTTAACAAAAAAAAACTTGCACTTCACATTGCGATAGGAAAAATCAAACATGTCAAGATTGGCGAGCTAACGACAGATCTATCGCTGTAGGCAAAATCCTTATCTTTTAGCATTCACGCTCTATGGCAATGTCATTCGCTGCTGAAAACCTTCGTATCGGATAGAGTGAACACTAAAACAAAATGATATTGCTTAGAGCCGTAGGTCACATCAAATAAAAAAAACCGAATAAACGAGACCAAAGACAGATAAAAGAACAAATCAGTGTACGGGAGACAGGATAATTTTCGCAGACCAGCAGCATTACACTTAAACAATCAAACAACAGATATATTATGTACATATTTCTGTTGTTAGTCTGGTATGTAAGTCTAGAGAGAACTGGCGCTCTATTAACTCTGCCTGCCCCGTAATGGACTCGGCGTGATGATACGAAGAAGCATAAATAAAAAAAGCGCGTCCTGCGCATATATCGGGGCTAATGTTGTAAGTGTCTTTCTCCTTCCAAAGGAATTGTAAGCTCTATACCTGATACACTACTCGACAAGTAACTGTTACCCACGGATTTAAGCAATTGTAGACCCTATGTCATCGACATAACATTGCATATTGACGGCATCGTAGGCTACGTGATTTTTATATAGTTTACATCTAGCATTGCATAATGTACCCAATGATGTGACCACTACTAGCAGTTAGCTTTTTTTTCCTTTGCAATGTGAAGTGCCAGCATTATACAATGCTCAAAATGGCATTAAGAATATAATAAGAACAATTTATATAAAAATTTAGAGATTCAATAGTACAAAGGCTGAATCGTATTTACAAGAAAAAATATAGATTAAAAAAACATTCATAAGATATTTTTCATAAAATATTAAGATAATTTCAATAGGTACTTGTAGTAACATAATCATTAATTTTTTCTTAATCAATTAAATCTTCATAGATTCCTACAAATCAAAGAGATTAAAAATAAAACATTCATATTATGACAATAAAAAAAAACAACTTGTGTCTATGGTAGGTATAATTAATTTTTGTTAGTTGTTATAAATTTATTGTTACTAATTGTCTTCTTCATTATGTAAATGATTCAGGGTTAGGCTGAGGTGTGCAGGTAGTACCCACACACCATTTTTTTTTAATAATAGGGAAAATAAAATTATATCATCTGTTGTTGCCCGCACTCCATGACTACACTATGTGTGGACAAAATATTGTAATAAAGCTGCAATGCTCATCTATTTTGGTGAAATAACAATAGCACTTTATAAAAAGAAAAAATTGTGATGTTAACATAAAATTTCTGTAGCATTGAATGTGTGTAGAAAACAGTACAATGCGAATGGCACATTCTTCTATACCAAAATAACTTAGTGAACATAAATCCCTAATAGGTAATTATACATTGTAATCTAGTAATGTAACTTTGCAAATTGACAAAAATATCTATGTTGTACAAACTGTAACGTTATGTGGACAGGAAACAGTCCTATAAGGTACCAAAAAACACACACAGCTCCGAAATGTGTACAATAGAACACGCAGACACACATCTGACGCAATGACAATATAATCTACAATACATTAAATACATGTAATCATAAATGTTTGGACCAATTAGTGCATCTCACTATCACATATATATTTTCCAGAAACGAAGCGACGCTTTACTAGTGACAAGCGGTACCCGCTGCCTATCAACTCGAATTCGATGCCAGATAGTGTGGCACCCTCGCAATTAAATTGCGCCGACATAGTGGCCTTAGTTGACGGTCCTTTGGCCAACTCGAAGCGCGCGCGCAGGGAACCAACCCCGCGATCCTCCGAGTGCTGGGACAGCTCCGTGAAGCGCCACAGAGCCTGTTCTTTCTCTCCGTTCCAAATATTTTTCGGCATGGCAATCACATTTTGAACAGAGCCATTCATGGGCACGCACACGGACACATTCAGTAGCGGCGACGGAGGACTCATCGCATGCAAATTGTATTTGTAGTCTATTTTCAGATCGGTGTGGTCATCTTCGCATTTCCAGTATGATACCAGCTGGAAGGGGCACGATGCTGCACCTGTTTTCGGCCGCACCTGATATTTCAGAATATCCACGTTGAAATATTGGGCAGTTGGATTCTTTTCCGATTGTCGTTTGAGAAGTGACGTCAAGGCGGGCATATTGAACTCAAGGACGGTGCTGTCACGGGTTGACATCATCGTGTTGATGTTTATCAGCTGCTTATTGGGAAGGACATTGTCTAATCTGTGAATATTCTTCAGTCTGAAACACAGCTTGGCAGGATTAGGGTTATTAGCAAGAACGCCAACTATACCGGTGGGAAAAGACAGCATCATGTCACCAGACATCTTTACTTGACATTTAGTCTCCTCAGTACCTTGGAAGTATGAGTGGATGATTTCATGGAATGCAACTGCTAGTGGTATGGTGTCGGCCATGCCAATAGTGAGTGGAGATGGTCCGCGCGACCCTGAAGACCCCGCAGTGCGGAAATCGCCCTCGGAACGCCTCGATGGCGGACGCGGGAGTGAGATAGACGCTATTGTGGGCGTCGATGTGCGAATGTTTGATTGACTCATTTCACCAACTTCAGAGAAGAGATCACCAACATCCGCATTGGAAACTGGTGTTGGGCTCTCAAGCAGATTCAACTGGTTAGGCTGCAATGGTGCATAGGGGTTGGAGACATTACCATGTGGTGAAGTGGGGTTGCTGACATTTGGACTTTGGAAAAAGTCTACTAGCTCACTGCTAGCTTTACTAGCATTCGCATTGGACCCTCGCCTGGTCGTGCCAATTTTGTAAAGAGATATATTCTCAACAGTTGCTCTCAGCTCGTCTACGCTAGCCGACATAGTGCCCCCTCCATTACTGATTGGTTTAATCTCAACATGAATTTTTTGTTCCCTTTCTTCTTCAGAGTCTGTGTCAGTGGAAGAATACACACTGCCCTTTTCATCCTTTGGTCTGATGCAGTAGCCTTCCTCATCCACTTCTGGAGAATTCATCAAGTCCTGTTTAGTTGGGACTTCTTCCTCCTTCTCTTCTAAGTCAGATTTCTCACCAGCATTAGAGTTTTCTGATATTTCATCTTTTTTCTTTTTATTCTTTTTCTGCTTAGGCTTTGTTCTTCTGCTGCGTAGGAACCATTTAGACTCACGCAGAGTAGTGCGTCCCATGTTCTCATCCTTATCAGGTACTACAGGTGTAGCTGGTGTGCCACTTGGGCTGGAAGGTGCAGAGCATGGAGCAGCACCTTCTATGCTTCCGCTTGGTTCATCTTTGCTTTGGAAGTTTGGTGTAAAAAGATTCAGAAGTGAAGTAGTTCTCCTAGAAGTCTTACTGGTAAATGACTGCTCTTTCTTGGGAGCTTTCGCTGGCTGGGCAGGTTTGTGCGATCCATTGGAAACTGTTGATATTTGATCAGCCTCAGATATGGAGTTGTTCGCAGACCCTGGCTTAGGTAAAGATGTAGGAAGATCAACTAGAACAGCTTTCTCTAGAGCATTATATTTTTCAATGAGAAACTCTTTGAGTAGCTTTTCTACAGTTAATTCCAAACATTGGTGCTTGAAATCCCTATGAACCTGACCCATGAGGTCATGGTTGTTCTGGATGATGTCCGCATAAGCATGTAGGAATTGCTTCATCTGTTTTAAATGAGCTTCTTCAACATCCTGAAAATGTTTGCATGTCAGAGTCATTTTCTTCTCAAAGTCTTGTTTGACCAAATTGTATTTCTCAGCAAGTTGCCTGTAGTCCTCGTGAATCTTTTTCATCTTCACCTCAGCTTTTTCCATGTCCTTAGTGGAAGCATTGTCTTTGCGTAGTTTCTCTAATTCAGTTGATTTGCTTGTATAAACATCCTTAGCCTTTTGAAGTGCCTGCTTAGTGTTCTGTATAAGTAGTACTACCTCTAAAGTACTAGACTCTGAGTCTTTGACAGCCTTATGTTTCTTGTGAAGCTCATCCGAGTATCTGGCCACATCCTTCACCAGCTCACTCACTTTCTGGAACATATGCTGGTGCAGATTCGACAGCTTCTCGGCAGAACATTTCAACACGCCCCAAAACGGGGCGAAAGTTCCCTGCGCACAATTACTATTTGCTTGTTTCGCTAACTTGGCTAACAATTTCGAATTCGTTTCCTCAACACTCGATCTCTCTCTGAGGTACTCTGAGAGCTCTTTGCTAGAAATAAGTCCGTATTTCATGTTTTGATAAAGTATATCGTATCCATTGTGCTCGTTGGCGAAATAATCTACAAAGTTGACACTCATCTTTGCAGTTACGAAGACCTAATGTTTTAACAGTTAATTCAATACATCATATTGTCACACACTGACCTGTATTCTAGGATCAAGCTCAGTATCACCATTGTCGTCGGCAGGGATAGTAAACGAAGATTCTTCCATTGTAGTACTACGGACTAGGAAGCCACCCAATCACCTAAATTACATCACCGACACATTAGCGTCACCTTCACTTTGGACAAACACAAAATAATATCTATTCAAATATACATCTCAAACAAGGGTATTTAATTTGGTTACCAACGTCTGTAAACACTGAATACAGTTTCACGTAACGTGTTTAATTTAGAAAAATAAATAGAGAGAACTGGCGCTCTATACTCTCTGCCTACCCCGTTAGGGACTTGGCGTGATGATATGATGATGATGAAATAAATAAAATACTTTTCATTCAAGATGACGTCCACTTTCCTGACGTCAAAAACACAACAATAGACAAAACACATAATAGCGGCTGAATTTTTAAATCTACTAGAGTAAATAAAAAAATGTCATGAAACGAAGCTACCAAGACCACAGAATAAATAAAAATATTTAAATTTTCCTGCTCAACTATCGTACTCGTGTAAATTAGCTCGTGTAGATTTCATGATGGCGAATACTAGCATACGTTTGGCTGAAGGCTGTTAAAACTTCTTGTTTTCTAGATTTTAAGTATAAGTTTAAGTATAAAAGATAAGTATATTACCGTAGTACCGTATATTTTATTACTTTTCGCTTATCTATATCAATCTATCATTAAACTCCATAATCGATGTATTTAAAAACATAGAGTTTTACACAAGACCTCTAGATTGTCTCTGAATAAAACTATATAAAATAAAATAGTTGGCGTTCTTCTTCTAAAACCTATCGGATCTCTCTTTTGCTCTTGTGTTGCTGGTATATACTACTAGCGCCAAAACATATATTGTAACAGTATTTTTTTATCATGCGCGTTATGTGTTGCTTCTAAGTCCAGTCTAGTGTAATTTGACGTAAAACAGCTTCAATCTAACTCTAATTTCGTTGTTCTTAGAAGTGTATTTTACGAAAAATTATTTATGTGTGACACAACTGACACTTGCTGTTTATTGCACGCGTTTCTGTCTTGATTTAACGAATACAGTTTTTGTTTGTGAGAAGGTGTTCGCATTCAATCTGTATGCAACTGCTACGCGTCGCCTCCACTATGTCTTACCAAGGATCACCATATTCGGGCCCGGGGGATGAATACGATTTCGAGGACGACGGGTACGACGATCTGGAAGAATACAGAGATAGAGAAGACCCGTTACCGCTCCCGCCGATCCTCGATGACACCGACGAAGGTAATTTGTTTACGCTGGTTTTTATGTGTTTGCTTTAGTATTACAATGAATTTGATGACAACAAAGCCATATTTACACAAGTGTGTAATTACTATATGTAAACAAGGGTTATGTAACAACAACAAGCTGGACTAGGCAATGAATTTGTGTCCACTTAATCTTCCCGCCTATTTTACTATCAGGTGACGTAATGGTTTCATTTACGCCACTTTCACCATAATCCGATTTAAGGTCACATCAATTTCCTATCCCAAATAAGAGGAACATGGCAATATTTTTGTTTTTCTGACAAAAACTTATGTTGCTTATATATGATGAGAATCAGAACAACCCATTCCTTTTAATCCTAGACCCTCAGTATTCCTTGCACCTTTCGTTAATTTTATGTTGTAGTTGGTACCTCAGTTGACGAGGGTCCCTTCCATATATGTATAAATTTCAAAACAATAAGTCTAAAATGTAGCTTCCAATCAATGCATAATGTATATTGGCTATAAAAGTTGTTATTTAATAAGTAATAAAATTCATATGTAAGTCTACAGAGAACTGGCACACTATACTCTCTGCCTACTCCGTTAGGGACTCAGCGTAATATATGTATATTTTATTAAAAGTGATATAGTGACACAGCTTGTAATGATATACGTTTTTAAGTATTTAAGTGAATGCTTAGTATTGAATTCTGTACTTATAACATACCTTACCAAATCATTTTTGGTCTAGCATCATTTGAATGAATAGGTTATAATATAGGTTTCAAATCAAAGCTTGGATGGCTGGCTCTTGATGGACTTAATTTGAATAAATGTTACAATTGTAATATACATTTTCTAATTCAAAACACAAATGTGCTATGCTAACAAAATATATGGATCTGCTGCTCTTTATTTTTGTTTATATAGTAATAATATATGAGTTCACAGTCATGCAAAGTGCTGTTTGCTCTTGTAATCTATACTAATATTATAAAGCTGAAGAGTTTGTTTGTTTGAACATGCTAATCTCAGGAACTACTGGTTGGAATAGAAAAAATCTTTTTGTGTTGGATAGTCCATTTCTCTAGGAAGGCTTTAGGCTATATAACATGACGCTACGGCCAATAGGAGCGAAGCATAAATGAATAATGTTGCCAGAATAGGAAAAAATATTCCTTTTTGAGAGCTTCCGTTGCGTGCGCTGCGTAAACGGTTTAAGTTACACAAATATCATGCATGAATCTAAATAAAAGTCCGCGACAGCATATTTCTATCTTTTAAGATTGACTCACTATAATCTTTTTTATGGCAATTTTTATCACAAGTCTGCTATGGGCTCCTAAACACACATCAAATTTGCACACTGTGTGCAGTTTGATCAAACGGGAAAGGATAGTTTACACCACAATTAGACCGATAGGTGGCTCTGCGATTGTGTTTCAGGAAATTTTACTTTTTCACCCGGGCGAAGCTGGGCGGGACGGCTAGTATCTTATAATTGGAGATTGTATGTGTTGACATAATGTAACAACAATATCATCAAGTTTAGCTGTAGATACTGTTTTATGTTTGATAAACAGATATTATTGGGTTTTTTCTATAAAGGAGAACATGTCAGTTACGAAACACAAATACATTGCAGGCCCTTCCTTGCATATGTTTTTGTTATAAATGCCCTTCTGTGTATGTTATATATATTAATTAGATCTGTTAATAATGTTCCAGACACAGAGGAAGCCAGTGAGACTGATATACCAAACAATGAAAATGAACCCCTTGAGATTAAAGAGCAGTAAGTAGAAATATTTAATTTAAAAGGTGAAAAGTTGATGTATGATTATACAAAAGCCTTTGAATTATAGATTTTGTAAAACATTGCTTCAATATCATAATACCTTTACATGGTACATTATTATAAAGACATCACAAGAATTTGAAATCAAATGCTTGAATGTAATTTTTCTCACAAACTTCTTTAAATGCATCCACATTCATCGGTCCTTTCATACATACATACTTGCCAATTTTGTGTACCCTTCACATTCATTTTTAAATTGCTAAATTTGTATGTGCTATTAAGCTTTTCTGTCAAGCTTTCCTATGCTTCCAGACAACTATTGGGTCTCTTTGTAAATCTAATCTATCTAGAAGTCCCTGAAAATACACACATAATAATTCATCAAATTTGGTCATGCCATTCTCGAGGTGTTTGTGATACTAAAAAATGGCTATTGAAATTTGAAACTTCAATATATATTGAAATTAAGAAAATTTTGCTTATTTCTAAGTAGTAATATTACAAAATATTTACCTCTTGTTTCCAGAATGTATCAAGACAAACTGGCCAACCTGAAGAAACAGTTACAACAGTTAGAAGATGGTATCCACCCAGAATTCCTGCGGAGGGTAAAGAGGCTGGAACACCAGTTGCACGAGAGACTGAGGATAAATAAGATATATAAGTGAGTTCAAATATTTTTTCCTTGACATATAACTGTGCAGAATCCAATAGAATGCATCATTCACCAAGATCTGAATCTATGTATTATAAAAATGTATATGTGTATTCATACTTTCACGTTAGGATCCCTGATCCCTGAAGTGATGGCTAGAGGTGTAGCAACACACACCACCTTTCGCCGAAGTAAGATTTAGGGGCTAATGTTTGACAGTTGGCAAGTCCAGTATTGTTTCTCAAGCTCAACATAAACTTTCTACTTATGCGAGTTTTGAGTACCCTTGATGTTCCGATACTTCTGTTTGATCAAGTCAAGTTAAGGAAGTTATAATGTGGCCGTCCTGTTTCAAATACTTTTGCTTTGTTAAAATTTAACTTTTAAACTGAATACATCCTTGTTTTTTGTTCTTATTTTAAAATAATCTACAGGGATCACATGTATGAGGTTGTCGAACGTGAGTACATAGCTGAGAAGCGAGCTGCTGCCAAGGAGTTTGATGAGAAGAAGGTGGAACTGAGGGAGAACCTGTTAAATGACTTTGAAGACAAGCGAAGATTGATTGAAAGTGAAAGACATAGTATGGAACTGAACGGGGACTCTATGGAGGTTGGTTTGTCTGTTCTTAGTTGTATGCACTTACTCTACTCCAAGATATAATTTCTAAGATGCTAGCTGTAATAAAACTTTAACAAACATTATAGTATACTATTAATTATACTATTGATGTCTTTTAGAAGGCCATAGGCATTCCCAAAGCATATGTGCAAGTAAGTTAGACATGTTTTTTATACTTATTTATTCTAGTAAATTCATCCAGATCAATATCCTGCACATTTTTTTTGTAACGTGTTTCATCGATCCTATGACAATTAGCAGCACATAAGGCAGGATTTGTGGCCAGAGCCAGAAGCAGTGGCACTTCCAATATCTTTTAATTAAGGGTAAAAAAAAAGATAAACTGCTTTAAAAATTATATCACACTGCATTGTACTTCTGTACATAACAGTCGACAAATCACAACCAAATTGCCCTCTAAAACATATTTTCCTAACTCGACCTTGGTGTAGAAGTTAAAGACTTCCATTAGGTGGAGGTTCCATAACTCCAAACTCGAACAGGAAACCCGCTATGCCCTACCAGTCTTGAAATCTCTCTTCTTAACAATGAATGTGAATGACAAGTAGTGATGTGTGCGTGTCAGGTGAAGCCGGTGATGAAGCGCATCCTGCGGCGGCGCGCCAACGAGCCGGCGCCGGCGCCCGAGAAGCGGCGCAAGCTGCCGCAGGCGCTAAGCTTCCAGCTGGACGAGCGCGCCATCGAGGCCGACCTGCGCGCCATCGCGCGCCCCGAGCCCCACAACCCCACCACCCACCCGCGGAAGCACGTCGTCGCCACCACCTGTAACTATGCACGCACCTTACTTACGGGATATCAGCAGCTAGGCGTTGATCAGTGTTTGTCCCCTCGAGCCTTCGAGGCCAACCTGCTATCACAGTGTTATATTACCATAAAGATTTCTGCAGGGCAACGCGCGAGTGACCCCCCTGGTATTTCCAGCCTCCATAGGCGTCGGTAACCGCTTACCATCAGCTGGGCAGTATGCTTGTTTGCCATCCCAGTGGTGTAAAAAAAAACACAGGATAGCCAGGCTTTGTACAGCAGGCACTGTACTAGTCCCCGCCACTAGTTCAAACTGCTCCATCACACAGCTAAACATAGAAATTAGTGTTTACTTGTCATTTGAAATCTGCTCACTGCAGTGTCAAACATCAAGGTCAATTAAAACTTTTAATTATATATTTTATATAGGTGGCAAACGAACAACCTTCTGATGAGCCACAGCCTATAGATACTTGCTATTTACTGAAATAACAGATATCAATTTTTTTCGTTTACAATGGTTTCTCCATTTGTCACGTTGGTGAAGTAGGTGTGTGGGTACTAAATCTTCTCTACCTCTATAAAGGGAAATTTCATATTTGAATAATTTATATCGAGTAAGCCGTTCAGTCAAGTGTCGCAACGGTATGTGCGCAGGCGCATACGTCAGTAGCCAGGGTGTGGTAGTGAGAACCCGTGCGGTCCGCAGGCGAGTCCCCGGCGCGCGAGGCGGAGGCGGCGGACCCGCGCGTGGAGGACGGCAAGCTGCTGTACGAGCGGCGCTGGTACCACCGCGGGCAGGCCGTGTTCGTGGAGGGCCGCGAGCTGGCGCGCTTCCCCGGACACATACACGCCATCACCGACGACGCGGTGAGCCACGCACTACATCGCTACATACCTTCATCTAGATTCCCTGGAACGCAAGCGTCTATACTCTATGATATGATGGAATTTCTTGTCAAAATAGGGGATGAAATTGACATGGGGCTCAAATTGGGTTATGATCCAAATTGATCCGTTTTGCGGGCCTGTTCATTTTTTTTATCAATTATATCATTCATCATCACGCCAAGTACCTAACGGGGTAGGCAGAGAGTATAGAGTGCCAGTTCTCTCTAGACTTACATACCTCTTTCGCTTCATCCTCATTAATCATTCTATTCATACATGCTCGTCGGTTTCGAGTAGTACTCTTGACGTTCCCGTCCTTGAGCGTCCGATCGATTTGATCCTTTCTTCACTCCTCCTTTCTATGTGTCCAAACCGAAGTAACATGCCTTTCTTCATCTTTATAATTACAATCAATCGTACTTCCTCTGACATAAAATTATGAAGTCATATTTATTCATTTTAAAACCCTTACAATTAATTGTATGGAAAGCATACAAATGATTACAAAAAAATATATAACTTTCATACTACCCTCTCATTTGTTCCAGATATGGGTGAAAAAGACAAACCTCGAGCGGATACGGATATACATATCGCAGTTAGCGCGGGGTAAAGTGACTTTAAAGCGACGAGCGTCGTAATGTACATAAAGTGATATTAGTGTACTGATAGTGAACGCTAGTGTTGTACCTTCGAAGGTCCCTCGACTGACTTACTAAGTCGGCAATCTGACCAGTCTTCCTAACAATAAATATTCCTTAGATTTCATAGTATGACTATAGTCCATTCGTGATAAGAAAATTCAGTGCAACTGCAGGGTAAAGATGTATTTACAGTGGAGTAAAGATTAAAACAATTCAAGTCAACTTCATTATCTCAAATCAAAATGAAGTCATTGATTAACTTTGTTGTAGCTAAAAACGTACAAAGGACAATTTTCGTACGTAAGTATGCCTTCAGCTGGGCATTGTAAATTCGACTTTATAGTTTAACGCGACCTGATTGGTCGCGGGGCTTGGCTAAGCTGATTGACAACGACTATTTTCTTAACTCGAATGGACTATATTGCGGACGAAGATATCATAGTTAGGATACTTGTAGTTTGGTTTCAGGAATTGGAAACTGTGCATAGGGATGGTTACATTGATATAATGTTAACGTATACGATTTGGATGTGATGAATTTATCGTGGGTTTCTTTTCACGCCTTCTTACAAGGGTCCCCGAAGGCATAGATGTGTAGTACATACCCTTACACAATACATACGTTTTTGAATTTATTCCCAAACGTATTCTCTCCTCAAGTTACCGTACTGTATCACCGTACGTATATAAGTTCAGAAAAAAAATTTTGCGCCGTCGGATTCCAACCAGCTTTATGTTGCAGATAATTCGACCCATTGTTGACCCCAAAGCCACCATGGTTTTAGAAATACTTTTTTACCATAAAAAAATAAATGTGTCCCCCCATACACATCTGCCTACCCCTTCGGGGACCCTAACGGCGTGAACCTAATTTATTTTGTGAATTAGCTTAAGTCGAAAAGGTTGTAATGAATTTCTCAATGATAGTTGAGTTTGATAAGCATATTTTTTATTTTATATTATTCTTTTTATTTGACTTTACATTTATTTTAAATCGTTGTTGCTATACCATACTAACAGATTTGTAAGATCTTGATTTTACTAAGACGAGTCTGGCAAGAAATTGAAAAAATAGATATGGAAAAAAATCTTTTTTATGATTATAAAAATACCTATTGACATAAATTTGTAAATGGAATTCATACAACACATTCGCGCGTAGATTTGCCAATGTATTATGTGCCTTATGTTGTTGTAATAAATACTATGCGTAAGCGTAGTGTGTCTACAATCAATGTAACCATCTCGGAGAGCAGTGTTGAACATTTATAATTTAATGTATTATTCAACTGATGAGTAGTAGTTTGTAGTATGAAGTTCTTAAATTATTGGATAGATGGCGTTACTTGTATGTCAAATGAAGTCGACACCTAAAATGTTTGAAGCTTGACTTTGGTATTTTTGGACTCGTAAAGTTTACACAAAATAAGAGCGAATTTTAAAGTCCGTTTTTAAACTTAGTTAATAAAAGTAATTTTATCCAGTCTTAGCTTATGGGTAGTGCCGACAAATACTGTTAGTGAACCGTCTTTGCATACATTTATGAGGAGTTTGTGCTTCAGAAATGGTGCCGGACTTATCATCTGTCACGTTGGCATCTAAATGTATTTCCTTCGTCGTGTAACCTCGTGTGACGTCGGCGTTTTTATACCTCCGCCTGCCCTTCGGAGACCCTTGTGGGCAGGCGTAACGATACTAAAACATAGAGTATATAAATCTTATAGTCGAGTTTCGAACATTTCCTATTGACATGAACTGATAATTTATGAATTTGCCTAAAATGAATTGTAGGATGAACTAAACAGGGTGTAAGAATAATTCTGTAATTAATATAGAACAAGCTTGCCAGATCACAATGAACTTTATTTTGCCAGTCGTCTTTTTATATTACTTTAATCAAAATGGCGCTGAAGGCATATTTTCCTGCAATCAATTTATTAATTGTTCTATTCTTTCAAGTCGAAATCGCTATAAAGGTTTCAGTTCGATACCCTGTTTTTTAATACTATAGTATTAACTTATTTGAGCCAATTCCTTTGCTTCCAAGTCACACAAGACGTTGTAACTATTCAATTACAAAAAAGTGTTAAATGTCAGTCATATAATTTTTTTCTACAGATTCATGACGTGGATACTAGTCTTTTAGTCAGATACATTTTTAAAATATGTCTTTCTATTTTGTATTGAGAACTGGTTCCTGCTCTACTACGCTCGAGTTATAACACGTACATGCTGCAAATTATACTGCAAATATCAATAGCTCAGATAAGTTATGGCCTAAGTACCAGATGTACTTAGGCCATAACTTATCTGAGCTATTGATACCTAATACCTATATGATACCTAAATACTAAAAACTGCTTGCGCTTTTTTTTTATTCATTATCATAAACAAAAAATACTTTTTTCATTTCCGTCCCCACCATCCACGTAAACGCTCCCCACTATTCATCCTTATAGTTTATAGAGTTAGTGTGCAACCCCCCACAAATGTGCACACGTACACTACAATTAATAGACTCTGGTTATATACTCCATCCGACCCACTGGATGAGAAATTGGTGGGGCGCGTTTTCGTGGATGGCAATATCTATATCACGATTCTTTTGTCAAGATGCCAACTTCAAAGAAATGCCGAAGGCACTTTTAGGTATTTAGGTGTCCAATCTTACTTATATTATAAATGTGAAAGTTTGTAAGTTTGGATGTTTGCAGGTCTTTCACAGCCAAACGGCTGAACCGATTTGGCTGAAAGTTGAAATGGTGATAGCTTATACCTAGGAATAGGACATAGGCAAATAATTTTTTTTTATCCTCAAAAATTCAAAGGTCTTTATATTATTATGTATGGTGCTCTTTCACGGCATAGCGGCTGAACCTATTCTAGCAGGAAAATTTCCAAAGCCTTTTTTCGAACTCCACGCGGGCGAAGCCGCGGGCATAAGCTAGTTAGAATATAATTCCAGAAGCATTTTGCGTTGTCCCAAATTGTATTGATCAAGTCCTCGTTGCGTCCGTAATGACTGTGTGCATGTGTCAAACGTCAGTATTTATTGTAAATATGTGTAAATATTATGTAGTTGTAGGTACTGATCAAATGATGCTGTGTACACGCGAGATTGTTTTAGATCTACCATATTTATTTCACATTGTTTTTATAATAATATTTTTGTGATTTAATATTATTGTAAATGAGTTGTGAGCGTTGTAAATACTTGTAAGTGAAGATTTTTACGAATGTAAATGATATTGAGAAGAGATCTTTTAAATTACAATATATGTATTATAAGATATATTTCACGTTTCATTCATATTTCTCCAAGAAGTATGTCCTGTGGTCAGTTGTTTATTTTTATTTTGTGTTGCCATATAGTGTCAGAGTCTCGAATAGAATTTATCTATAGTAATAGTATATGCGTATGTGTGATTTTTATGGATGGATGGATGTTTTATACTCAACAACGGCTCAACCGCATAAGATGAAATTATGAAATAGGTAATAGTCTGGAATAGACAAAGGTTCTATTCCAGAAAGAAAAAAACTAGCATTTATAATACTAGTTTAGATTATCAAATTTAAAGCGCGTGGCACCGCGGGGCAGAACTAGTCAACTATAAAAGCGCGCAGCTTGTAATTTCGAAGCTAACTGACTTATAAAGATCGTCTGCGCATTATGCGATATTCCGCTTTGAAAATTAAATTAAACCCAAGATAAATAATGTTTTTTTTTGCAACAAGAGTGGCAAACAAGCATACGGCCCACCTGATGGGAAACGGTTACCGCAGTCTATTTACGCTCACGATATCGAAGATTAGAATACAAAAGTATACGTGCCGAAGTATCATTTGCGCGTTGCCACTCTGTGTTCGGAGTATTATAGTGTGTTGGCAGCATAATGGGTTTAATCCCTCTACTGTCAACACAATGTAACAATCCTCTCCCCTCCCCAAGGAGCTCCTTACTGGAAACCTTATTCACCGCGTAGGAACACAACACTACATATTGTGCTATTTGGCTATGGACTTCTATAACGTGGAGGTCCTGCCCCAGTCGGGCAGCTCCGAATTCGAACGGGAAACCCGTTATGCCCTACCTCTCTCTACTCTTTGTCATTCAAAAGTTTGCCCGAGTCGTTTACTCGCACGATTCATTGTTTGTCCGTGCCATTGACATGGTAGTTGACATTAATATCCCCGGTTCGCGGTGTATCTTTCAATGCCTAATGTTCGTTTAGCAAAAAAGAAAACGAAAATCCTTGCAAACTTGCATTCAGCCAATAAAATTATAATAAAAAAAAAGTTTGAGAAGGATGTCAAAGGCGTATGTATAGTCATGCTTGAGTAACGGAGATGGACTCGCCATCTGTCACGTTGGCACCTAAAATATATCTGGCAGAAAGTGGGTGTGTGGGTATTACCTATACACCTCGGCCTAGTCGTTCAGAAATTCACAAGTACATTATGTTTATTTCTTTACTAATATATATCAATTTAACTTTAATGTAAATTAAGTGATGATTTACGAGCTTTACGTTAAAACTGTAGGTACCTTAACGTTTCAGAAGAAATTCAAAGGACATCTGTCAGTTGGCACTTCAGCTTCAGCCAGAGGCTGCGTTCATTTTGAGTGAGGTGAGTCTGTATTTATTATTATTCGTTTTACCAATACCAATGCTATATATATATATATATATATATATATACGAATCTATAGTAGTTCGTGGGTAACTACTATACATTGGTACATTCAGATTTATTTACATTACAGATTTTTTATATATATAATATATCCTCACGCCTTCCCACATGGGTCCCCGAAGGGGTAGGCAGAGGTGTATAGGTAATACCCACACACCCACTTTCCGCCAGAGGTATATTAGGTGCCAACGTGACAGATGGCGAGTCCATCGCCGTTACTCAAGCACGACTATACATACGCCTTTGAATTTCTTCTCAGACGTATGCAGGTTTCCTCTCGATGTTTTCCTTCACCGTAAAGCTCGTGGTGTGACTAATCACTGTACTTAAGTTCAGAAAAACTCATTGGTACAGTCGGGATTCGAACTTGGGACCTTTGCGTCGCAGACAACTGCTCGAACCACTCGGCCACCACGGCTTTATTTTTTCTCAAAAGCATGCGGGTTTCCTCTCGATACGCTCGCGTGACTAATTACTGTACTTAAGTTCAGAATAATTCATTGGTACAGTTTCTGAATCGTTTTCTTGCAGGCAACTAACTACCCGAACTACTCGACCACCACGGCTCCTGTTAAGATTTAAATAATAATTTATGAAAAAATAAGTTTATGAGTATTTTCTATAAACGCCAGGACGAATTGGATGGTATTTGGCACAGAGATAGTTTATATTAGGTGGATAATAACTTAGGTTAATGTTTTATTATCGATACTTTTTTATCGATCTTTTTAGGATATTACAATTCCGTAGTACAGTAATTTGATCTATACATCTCGTAAGGTTTAGACAGCAAAAATATGCTTGTGTATTTGTGTTTGTGATTGTGTATTTTCTGTTTTGTACATATAAAACTTCCTCTTGAATCACTCTATTTATTGCTGAAAACTGCATTAAAATCCGTTAAATAGTTTAATGGATCTAAGCGAACAGACGGCAGAAGCGACTTAATTTTAAACTATGTAAAAGTAAATAGGTAACGATGAAATCATATTTTACGCGGATAAAACCGCGGGGAACACCTAGTAATCGCATATATCCAGAAGGCGTGGTACCTATTTGGATAATTTATTGCACCATATTGCGTTACATCCCAAACATAGGTGTGATTCCAATTTCAAAATAACGTCAAAGAAGCATCTAGCCGAACCCATGTAGGTACAGTTACAAAGTGATGGACAAAGTCAATTTATAAAGTCGATGTCCTGCCTCCGATGGTAGCCAGTGTCAAGTGCTCGCGCGTCGCCGCGCCATTCAAAACATCGCCTCCGGAGCGACACTACCGCTCCCAAAAAAAATTCGGAAAATTAACAATTGGGCCCGCCATTACGATTCCAGCCGCGCTCGCTGCCTAGGCCGTCCGCGCGACGCGCCACTGACACATTTCTGCAATTTCGCGCGCACTTTGAATTTAGATAAGGTTATTATTTATCTGAATCTATAATTTCTATTCTATAATTATTTTCTTCGATTCGGTGTTATATTGTGCTACGTGTACTCTCATCATTGTGATTTTACGCGCTGTGAATTATTTGGAAATTGCTACACAAGGTAAGTCGTAAATTTAAGTAATCAATAGTAATTAATATTCTTTGTTTCCCTACGGCTGATAACAATCGCTATATAACATAAACGCAAGTACTCTCTGACCAATTACTGTACCTCGCAATTTTGACGCTACTTTTTTTAAACTGCAAATTATATTGTTTAAAAATGTGGTAAAAGGCATAATTATCATCGAGTACAATAGCTTACACTACTGGTTTTGTAGCGTCGCCTTTTGCGGCAGTATCGGCTTAATGAATTATTTTTACTGGCAATGTTTGCTTGATGAGCTGTATCGTTCGTTCGGAATGTTGTTTAACATTACTATATAAAATCTATGAGCAATAAGTGTCACATAAAATAAAATTAATTTCTGAAGTTTATATAAATGGTCAGGATTTTTTTAAATTAGAGGTGATAGTTTAATCTTTGTCATTAAAAGTCAATAACCGATTAAGTGCTACATACCCGGTTTGTGTTTACGGCTAATAAACAAAAGGAAACGTCGCTCAAATGACAACTATACCCGGCCGGATAATAATATTGAAACTACTTGTAACTGGCTGACATTTTAATTTAAAAAAAGATGATATTCGCCCGCTATTTCTTGTGATGTGATAGGTACCTATGCGCCTAGGGTTGTCGAGCGACTTAATGACAATTTCATTTGGAAATTGCTATAAGTTGACTTATAATTCGCTATTTTATAGATAACAATACTACCTGCCTACCCCTTCAGGGACCCTTGTGGGAAGGCGTGAGGATATATACATACATACATACATATCATCACGCCCAATCCCTAGCAGGGTAGGCAGAGAGTATAGAGCGCCAGTTTTCTCTAGACTTACATACCTCTTTCGCTTCGTTTCGCCACATTCATCAGTCTCTTCATAAATGCTCGTAGGTTTCGAGTACTCTTAACGTTCCCGTCCTTGAGCGTCCGATCGATTTGATCCAGGTAGTTGGAACGTGGCCTTCCTCTGCCTCTTCTTGCACACACTTTTGCTTTGTATATCTGTTTCGTCAATCTTTCTTCACTCATCCATTCTATGTGTCTAAATCAACGTAACATGCCTTTCTTCATCTTTACAATCACGCCCTCATTAACGCCAGTTGATTTCTTCATTGCGGATTCGATCTAATATCGTTACTCCGCACATTTTTCGAAGAGATCGCATCTCAACGGCATTCAAGCAATTTTCATACTTCCTCTGACATACCCAGGATTCACTGCCATACAACAAGGTAGGTACCAATATCGCGTTGTGAACAGAAACTCGAGCATTCTCGCTCAGACTTTTACTGCCCATCAACGCCGACATGGCTCCATTCACCTTATTTCCGACAGTTATCCTTCTTTCAATATCTTTTTCATACTTTCCATCTCGTGTGAACATGCTTCCTAGATATACAAATTCATTCATTTGCTCTAGAATTTGCCCATTTATCGATATAGCTCGATCACTTATTCATCTCTTTCGAATACCCATAACCTTAGTCTTGCCAGCGTTTAGGCGTAGCCCCTTCTTTTCACATTCATCTTTCTTTATTATGGTAACTAGTGACTGCAGTTCTCCCTCTGATGACGCCAGTAAAACCGCGTCATCGGCGTATAGTAGGCAGTTGACCACTAAGTTTCCCATTTTCACTCCACATCCGTTCGTTCTTAATGCTCTCAGACAGCTATCTAGATATATAATGAACAGTCAGGCAGCCATGATATACCCTTGTTTGACCCCCGACTTCACATCAAACCAGGGTGACATCTCACCGTTAACCCTAACGCACGCGTCGCTATCACTATAGAGTGATTTCACGGCTTGCAGTAGGGAACTCCTCACTCCATATCTAGGCAACACGTCCCAGAGTTCCTTTCGTACGACTCTATCAAATGCCTTCCCTAAGTCGACAGAAAACTCGCAGAAAACGCAGAAAACCCTTTGGTTAATATTCAAAAACTTTTCCGCGACTCCGCGAAGCGAGAAGGTTTGATCCATTCATCCTCTTCCTGGTCTAAATCCACATTGGGATTCCCAGAGAAACCTTTCGGATCGCTCTTGCATTCTTATCGTCAGGATCTTCGTGTACACTTTACTAGCTAAGCTGACCAAGCTGAAGGCTCTGTAGTTTGAGCAGTCCAATCGTGATCCCTTTCCTTTATAGAAAGGCACGATGACGGCTGACTCGCCTCCAGTCGTCCGGAACATTACCCTTTTCCCAGCAAAGATTGCATAGCAAATAGATGACATCCCAGACCGCTGGTCCACCGTACTTGATCATCTCAGCTGTAAACCCATCTATTCCCGCTGCTTTTCCACATATCAGACTTCTTATCGCTCTTACAATAGGATATATACAATACTATGTTATTACTGATACTACAATAGCAAGGAGAGCAAGCATGGCAAAACGCCAAAGGTCGTGCTTAACAATGTATGTGCTTGCTTATTTGCCCGACACTTTGTAATTCATGTAGTATAAATAAGCTTCCTTATCTAGGCCTTTTTATACTTCGAATGTAGGTACCAGCCCTACTTCTTTAAAAAAGAATAGCAGTTGGCAATTTAACGCTTTGTAACGCAAATCGGCCGACATAATTATTGCCAGGAGAGTAAAATACCTTTAATATGTTCAAATATATTAACAAGAAAGAAGTGATATTGGAATAAAAATCTCTCAATTTTAAAGTTTTGAATCTATAATAATTTAATGGCCGGTGACCTTTGTAAGGCAACATAAGGAGCAGTTGCTAGCTGACATCATGAATTTAAGCATTGTGTATTATAAAAAAAGAGGTGTGATATATTTTCATTTGACCATAAATTACCTCTGATCTGAGTTTTTATAACGTAAAAACCAAATATATTGAATAATATCAAGTTGTTCGAAAACAAATTGCTCCTAGATTTTGTCGGTCTCTACGTTCGATTAAAAACTGAATAACGCTCGTTATAGCCATGTCGACATGTTAGTTAATAAAACAAAAGTATTGCCATTTCAAAGATCAATAAGGCGATGCCAAGGAACTTAATTAAATAGACACGCCCTCGGGTGAAAAAATTCAAAATACATTTTAACACAACAAAACGTTTTTAAAGTTTTTTAATTATGTATTCTGTTTAGTTTCTAAAATAAAAGTACCCTAATTTATTTATTTTTACATTAGCTATCTGCGTTTGAAAGTCCTTTCCAAATCGGTTCAGAGGTTATCCGGAACAAACAGAAAGACAAACATAAAAAAAGTGTTATTATAAGTATGTAGGTACCATATGAATTTAGTAAAAAGCGGCTATTTTAATATTACCAACAGACTCCTACAATAATTTATTTATACAGATAAAAACTCAACTTTAAACCAAAATCTGTCAAAATTTAATTTAGGTACAATTTTAATTTAGTTTACTTGTTAAGTTGGTACTGTTACGTTGCCACGTCTTATTTCCTGAATGTTACTCAACTTAAGTTTTTTTTAAAATTAAAATCACTATAACGTCATGAGCGATTAAATTTGTATTCTTTTGTATTCGTTAATTAGTTACATTAAAAGCTTTTCTAACACTAACCACGTAAATTTCAAATACAAAGGCACGTAATATGCAGAAATCGCGATAAATCTTATCACACACCTGAATACGTTTAAGGACCGTTAACTTAAGATATATTCAATTTAATTGGCAACATAAATAACATATACGGTATTTTTTTTCTCATGGCTGGCTGATTTAATTTTATTTGCCAGCATCATTGGCGATGAATTAAAAAAATATTCGAACTCCGTTTAAATTGTCTACCACAATTGCGGCAATTTTTTTTAATATCTATGAAAGTTCTACCGGGCTCACATACAAAAAGAAAAAAAGAAAAAATACATAAAGAAACTTTACAAATCGGAGTAATACGTAATAATAATCTCCTCCTACCTCAACGTATAAGGGAACCAATGTTAAAAAAGGAAACTGTTTGTTCGCCCTTTTATCCCCTGACAGGTTGTTTTTGTCTTAGTAACGATGGTACCTGTAGTTTTATATTTAGTACGTGACGTTCAATATAAGTGTTCCCTGTGTCCCTTGCCTTGGATAAAATGATCGATCTCGTTCCAATAATTTTAAATAACCGGGCGATTTACCCTTTCGCTGACTTTTTTCTTAATTAAATTAATCGGCAAAATTTCCAATTATCAGTCACTTCGTTAAAATCGCTCTCGTCAATTAACATTGTTGCATTTATTCCGATCTCTTAGCTTTTTTACCGACTTTAAAAAAGGAGGATAGTGTAGGAGCTTATCTTATTTATCCTTCGTGATTTTGCTTGGCTACCCTTATATTTGGAAGAGTGGCTGTTTTAGCAGCACTACCATCACAAGAATATCCATCAGGGTCCTTAGACATACAGTTCATTTAAATAGTGCGTATCGAACGAACCTAGGACTTTAAGGTTTGTGATCCGCGGCCGAGGTACCACACGGGTGGCAAACAAGCATGCGGTCCTCATGATGATAATCAGTTTCCGCCGCCTATGGACCCCTGCAACACCAGGGTATCGCTCGTGCGCTGCCAACCATGCAGGAATCATAATACACCACTCTTGAAGAATTCCATGTTGTACTCTCCAGGGCAAACCTCAACTGGGAGCTTATTCCATAGCCTGAGCGTTCGCGAAAGGAAGCTCCGTTGGAACCGCGCAGTACGATATTATTGATACATTCAGTTTGATCTTAAAATGTCATTGGTGACATAATTCGAGGATGATCTGTGTTATTCCGAATTATGTGAGTTTTTACTAGAAAATGATATGGAATTATTATTTTAAGCTCCTTACGTCAATGTTTATGTCCATAAGACCCAAATAAATGGCATTTCAATTAGGTGCTTTTAGTTCGTAAGTCTGCAGGCAGTCAGTCTTCTTTTTGCATTTGATGAGTGGATCTACTTAGCGTTATGATCGGAACCTGTTTTCGTAATGGTAGCATATACGGTGGAATAAAACCTCGAGAGAAAACCTTCACATGATCGAGAAGAAATTACTAGGTGTATAGGACAATGTCACGTTGAAATTTACACATGTGCCTACCGCTTCGGGGACTCCCGTGGGAGGGCGTGAAGATAGGTAGCATACTTCGGTGACAAGAGTTCGATTCCGTACTAACCTGTTAGGTTATTTTTGGACAGGTCAATAATATGAATGTTAATATTCATATAAATATGGTTGGCAATATTTATATAAATTTTAATGCGTATAATTTCCAAAAATTGTCTTACATGGTATCACAAACACACATTCCAATGCAAGTAGATTTACTGTATTGGAATTATATCGTATTATATATATAAATAGCAGTTTATCGGTTATAGGCATTCAATAACTGAATTTAAAAACGCTAAAAGGAGGTAAGTGGCCCAAAAAGGGTGATTAAGTGTGGCCTTCTTGGCATTCCTCGCTGGTACGAGTTGGGGTGAATAATTTATATATTCTTGTTTATAATAATGTCATTTTCCTTAATGTATTCGCAACTTAGTCATTTTTCTAATTTAAATATAAACACTCATATTAAATAATAAATTACATTAAATATAAAACTCCAAATCCCCATCGTTATATTTCTTATTATCATATCGTATTCATGATTATACCTAGTTGTAGAATCGTACTGTGCCAATAGGAGAGTCCGAATTGTTTCTGGCATCCTGGGGACCTGAAGCTCATCATTGCTCGTGTAATCGAGACATATCTCGCTCAGAGAATCAGCATTGCTATCCGGTGTGGGAATGCTGCTAGCCTTCTTGGCACGTTGCCTCGGGAGACCGATTTGGGTCAAATCTGTAACTAGTTAGTTTTACAACTGCGTCTGTTATATAATATAATATATCAGCAGGACTTCCCACAAGGGTCGTCGAAGGTAGAGTTAGTACCAACACACCCACTTTCCGCCCGATATATATTTTAGTTTCCAACATGACAGGTGGCGAGTCCATCACCGTTACTCAAACACGACTATACATACGCCTTTGAATTGCTTTTCAAACGTATGCAGGTTTCCTCTCAATGTTTTCCTTCATCGTAAAGCTCGGCCACCACGGCTCTTATTTTGTCAATATGGTTAATAATAATAATCGAAACATTCCAATGTTCCAACCAGACCATACCTACATGTTTGGATAAGGTCACTCACAAGAAGAGTATCAACTTAAAGGCAAAAAACTTATTTTGTCATAAAGGTCTGTGTCAGTAGGGTTACCAACAGATATAAAATAGTACCTATAATATTATGTATCCTCACGCCTTCCCACAAGGGTCCCCGAAGGGGTAGGCAGAGGTGTATAGGTAATACCCACACACCCACTTTCCGCCAGATGTTCATTAGGTGCCAACGTGACAGATGGCACGTCCATCGCCGTTACTCAAGCACGACTATACATACGCCTTTGAATTCTTCTCAGACGTATGCAGGTTTCCTCTCGTGGTTCAGAAAAACTCATTGGTACAGTCGGGACTCGAACTTGCGACCTTTGCGTCGCAGGTAACTGCTCGAATCACTCGGCCACCACGGCTTTTTATAATATATATATAATAGTTTATATTTTTTTAAGATATAGATTATCACACAGACCTAGTGTGATAATATATATGTAAAAAAACTGACGGGGTATGTATAGGGATTAAAGCGTCAGTTCTCTCTAGCTCGGCTTCGAGTACCTACTACTGACGTTCCCACCTTGAGTGCTCTATTTAATCTAGGTCAGATTTCTACCCCTTCGCAATAAAATTAAATTATTATAAAGCAAAGGAAGATAAATTATATACAAAGATTAAATAGAGCTAGCTGTGTGACCTATCTTGTGTCGATATTTACATTGAAATTAACTTTCTAGTCTGGATCCTAAGTGCATTATTATGTCACACCTCTAGCTTAGATGTGAAGGAAAATTTTGTGATGTTTCGCGTGGGAATAAAATCATATGCGTGAGAAACGACATGTAGTACCGACTTATCCTTCGTGAACCTTGCGAGAAGTCAAGACGAAAAAGCCCACACTAACCATAAAAATGTTAGCTTAATGGTGTACCCAAGAAAGAGTATCAATTGAATGCTGTTTAAATTTGTGTAGAGGCCATTAATAAAATGTCAGATTGACAATAATCACGATATATTTTTTTGCAACTATTAAAACATCGAGATATCGATTTTAATACATCATCAATCAGAAGGACGCGGTTTTGAATGTTAAAACTAATGTTGCGATCGAAACGAGGCATTGTTTAATACTCGGTAATCAGTTTTTTGTTTTTTTAACTGCGTTAACCTTTAACTGTGAACACTTATTTAATCGACGTATGCAATCTTATACGCGATGTTTTCCTTCACGGTAAAGCTCGCGGTGTAACAGACCGCTATATTTAAGTTCAGATGTACTAATTGGTGCAGACCACACACACTTAAAATGAAATGAACGACATGTGATATGTGTGTGCTGTATGGCATGGCATGTAGTAAACTATACCTAAGAAAGCAGATTGATCTATTGATCTACATAATATTATAAAAGACGTAAAAATTTCAAGTTGCGGTTCCATTAAAATATATGTCCTCAGGACTTCCCATTAAGATCCCCGAAGGGGCCAGAGATATATTTTAGGTGCCAACGTGACTGATGGCAAGTCCGTCTGCCTATACACCTCTGCCTACCCCGTCAGGGACCCTTGTGGGAAGGTGTGAGGTTATATTATATGTATGTATAGCCATAGAGCCGTGGTGGCCGAATGGTTCGAGCAGTTGCCTGCGACGCAAAGGTCGCAAGTTCGAATCCCGTCTGTATCAATGAGTTTTTCTGAACTTTAGTACAGTGATTAGTCACACCATGAGCTTTAAGGTGAAGGAAAACATCGAGAGGAAACCTGCATACGTCTGAGAAGAAATTCAAAGGCGTATGTACAGTCGTGCTTGAGTAACGGCGATGGACTCGCCATCTGTCACGTTGGCACCTAATATACCTCTGGCGGAAAGTGGGTGTGTGGGTATTACCTATACACCTCTGCCTACCCCTTCGGGGACCCTTGTGGGAAGGCGTGAGGATATATGTATAGCCATATATGTTCCATGCTGGGCAAAGGCGTCCCTCGGCTCTCTCTACTCCTGGAGATGTTCAATTACAAGTCCAGTCCGGCCCGTCATCTCAACATCATTATTATAGAAAAAAGTCCTGTCGACAAAATCATTTATATCTATAATCGACCGATTGTCAAGTACCGTCGGGTTACACGAGTGTAAGATAAAATAAACGAATGATTAATGCCTTGTTGAAACAGATCCGACCACAGACTAAGTGATGGCCGATGTAAATGTATATTATCTTTAAAAGCTTATCACTAGTTTGTATCGGTGTCATGTTACGGCATCCAGCAGCTTGAATTGTATGTATGAATGTGCCACCAATCGCATGCCACTGGGGCAGTGATGGGCATTTCAGTACTGCGTTGGTGTATGGCTTGCGTGTATAAAGAGATCGATGCGGTTGAGGTTGCTGTATAAGCTACATGACTGGCGTTCAATATTTTAATATAATAATATTAATATATCCTCACGCTTTCCCACAAGGGTCCCCGAAAGGGTAGGCAGAGATGTATAGGTAATACCCACACACCCACTTTCCGCCAGAGGTATATTAGGTGCCAACGTGACATATGGCGAGCCCATCGCCGTTACTCAAGCACGACTATACATACGCCTTTAAATTTCTTCACAGTCGTATGCCGGTTTCCTCTCGATGGTTGGATGGTCTCCGTTCAGCTCGTGGTGTGACTAATCACTGTACTTAAGTTCAGAAAAACTCATTGGTACAGTCGGGATTCAAACTTGCGACCTTTGCGTCGCAGGCAACTGCTCGAACCACTCGGCCATCACGGCTATATTTTAAATAAAAATAATTAAGGTTTTTTTGGTGAATGTTTCGCAATTTGGCTTTGACCTTCTGTAAAATGAAGGTTCCCCATCAGCTACTCGTTAAACATGTATCGAGGGTCAAATTCACGGACGCAAGCTGTACCATTCTTCCAATTAAACGAAAAATCATTAAATCTATTAAACAATATATCCTCACGCCTTCCCACAAGGGTTCCCGAAAGGGTAGGCAGAAGTGTATGGGTAGTACCCACACACTCACGTTCTGCCAGAGATATATTTTTGGTGCGAACGTGACAGATGGCGAGTCCGTCGCCGTTTAAATTTTACTTTAAATACTAACCTAAATATTCATTTCAATTTGTACTTAATTTTACATGCCTTGTACAATATTTTTGAGGCTTCTGGCATTGCCATACAACGTGGCAATGCTACCAGTCTCCTTGCCACTCCTCTAGTAACACGGACGAATATTACGGTACACTAGTTTTTATAAGTATTGCTTTTACGTTGTTTATTTAAATAATTAAATTAAAAAGTAAATTTAAATATTTAAATACTAGCTGTCCCGCCCAGTTTCGCTTGGGTGAAAAAGTAACTCTGAAACTTACTAACTTCTGAAACACGATAGCAGCGCCACCTTTCGGGTCTAATTGGGAATCTAAACCATTCTCGAATCTATCTAAAGACAGAAAATTTCATTAAAATCGGTCCAGTCGTTTAGGAATGGTTCAGCGACATAGGTACACACGCGCAGAAGAAATATTATATATTTTTTTTATTTAATTTTTAAAAGTTGAAATACCTAATTGAGAGTCGCTGATTAAATTCATGAGATGTCAAAAACCTACGCGGCTACGCGGATGGTACACGGTAGCCTAGCCGCCGCCAATGGACGCTTGCAACACCAGGGGTAGCGTGCGGTGCCAATTCTATATATATATTAATAAGTTAATACTTTTTTACAAATTGGCTTGACATTCTCGATAAACAATTGGGCGTTAAATTATTATGGATATCCAGTTGACAGCTACGAGGATATCATCTGCCACGCATCAGCACAGCTATTGATCAGTTCCGGCGTTTTAAGGCTATAGTCGTTCTGAAATGGTATATATATATCTTATTAACGTCAATTAAGGCTTAAGCTTGACGTTTCAATGAGTAAGTAGTTGGAAAACAGGCCTTAAGTTCCCTGTAAACTGCCACCATGTGCGATTTTTGCATTGTCGACCTCGCTTTGAAATTTAAATTCGCCATATGACAGACAAACGATCTTCTATTCTTAAGGAGCCTTACGGTTTCACTTACATTACTACGATATACGCCTTCCCACAAGGGTCTCCGAAGGGGCTGGTAAGGATATATTAGCACCCTCATTTCGCTGGAGACATTTTTAGGTGCCAACGCGACAGATGGCAAGTCTTTTAAGCTCAATACTCTTCGAACTTGTGTAAGCATACGACTTGTCTTCTCATACGTTTGCAAGTTTTAATAACAATGAGTTCTTTTTCCGGAAATTTCATGGACCAATCACACCATTTAACTTCAGGAATTCCTTGGTACAGTTAGGATTCAAACTAGCAATCTTTGTTTTGCAGGCGACTACTCGAACCACTCTGCCAACATGACTTTAAAAGGCAAGAATTTCAGTTTTTTATGTGTTGTCATCGGTAACCTGGTAATATGATACTAATGTTGTTTTTATAAAATGTCTAAATTTATCAATATTGCTATGTCTGGGTTAACGTCCGATAATGTCAAATTAATGCAAATAATATAAATAAAATCGAATAATTTTATGCTATTAATGTGAGTTCTCTTTAAAGCGAATATAGTGACACAGAATTTTTAAAGACCATATTAATTTAAAAAATAACACGTTATACCCTGTATTGGTTTGATAAATAACCCTAGAAAGCTAGAAAACTAGAGGGTCTCGTACATGCTCGCCGGTTTCGTGTTCTCATCCGATTTGATCTAGGTAGTTGGAACGCGTCCCCTTGCATCATCTTCCACAAACCTGTATTGTATCTATTTCGTTAAATACACCTGTCGCATTGGCAATAGTAAGATAATCCATAAAGTAAAATGTTTAGAACCCAACGTAATGTAGGCAAGTTTATAAGATTATATATGGATCCTTTGCAAAGTAGCGCGTGCTATTCAAAACGTATTAAACCTATGTGGGACTTATTCTAATTAATTCAAATTATAAGGTTCCGCTATGTTGAAGTTGGGCCATTACCCTAGTTTAAAAGCCATTTCCATATACATTAGGCGAGGAATTCATATTTTGTTGGGCTAGTCACTGTTCAAACGTAAAACGAGTCCAACTAGGGACTTGGTGGATTACATTTTTACATCTCTACTATAGGAGGAGAGCTGGCACCAAGTTTTGGGTAGGTATTTGAGGCAAGCTGAAAACTTGTCACATACTTAGCCCCGGTATTTACCAGCCAGGTCTCATCTCTCAGGCTCAGTTCCGTATTGGGGTATAATAGGAGAGGCATGTGACAAGTTTTCAGCTTGCCTCAAATACCTACCCACAAATTGGTGCCAGCTCTCGGACTACTAGCTGTCTGTAATAAAACAATTATTTTACATTGATGCTCCACTCCTATTGGTCGTTGCGTGATGTAGCCTATACAGCCTTCTTCTACAATGAACAGGCCTTTCATATACAACGCAATTTTTTTTAATTAACAGAATCCTTGCCGAGCCATGAGCCGTGGTGGCCGTGTGGTTCGAGTTGCCTACAACGCAAAGATTGCAAGTTCGAATCCTGACTGTACCAATGTGCTTTTCTGATCTTAATTACAGTGATTAGTCACACCACTAGGTTTACGGTGAACGAAAACGTAGAGAGGAAACCTGCATACGCTTGAGAAGGAATTAAAATGTGTATGTATATATGTATATAGTGTTTGAGGAACGGCGATGGACTCGCTATCTGTAACGTTGGCACCTAAAATATATCTCTGGCGGAAAGTGTGGGAACTACTTATACACCTCTGCCTACCCCTTGGGTGACCCTTGTGGGAAGGCGTGAGAATATATAACAAAATATTTTTTTTATATTAACATTTGCTACAAGATGTCAGTTTTATAAATGAAACATAGGATTTTTGGTCACTGCTTGGCATATCATGTTCTTCGTGATTCTTCATTCCAAAGAGTCTACCCTCCCCCCATAAATTTGTAATAGTGTTCAAGTGATCTTATGAAATCGAGCGTGAGGGATCATATACTTATATTTAATTAGTATATTCCCATTATTATATTTCTTTGTTACACTTTAAATAGCGCGAAGAAGTGGAAAAATGTGTAATGTCAAGTGCGGTTTGGCGGCAAATTCGGATGTTAAGGGGAAATCTTCCTAAAGTCGCAGATCCTGTTAAGGTGACGTTGGTTTGTTCAGTTATGTCTGAACAGATATTAATCTGTGAGACTGATGATTACAATAACATAGTTATATTAATTTATGTGATTATGTGTGAACTCACATAATGGTAAACATATGTAACCATGAGCGAGACAAGAATGCAGTCTTTGCAATTTACACACTTATTTTATTGCGTTTTGCTTATATATGTTGTTGTTATTCCAATACCTCCAACTTCCAATTCGAATAGCGGGTGCGCATGCGCAGGTAATTGAAAACTTGCAGCGCCGTCGTCGCCTGTTTAACAATGAATGTGTGTGGTAACGTTTATGTAACCAGGTTAGTGATGTGTAGTAGTGATTTTGTTTTATATTGAATATTTATTGATGGTTTGTGTAATAAGGGTTATATCATGCCCGTATACTTAGAGTTCTGTGATCTATACTAATATTATAAAGAGGAAAGATTTGTATGTAAGTATGTTTGTATGGAATTGGCTCAAAAAGTACTGGACCGATTTTTTAAATTCTTTCACCATTTGAATGTTTAATTATCGCTGATTAATATAGGCTATTTTAATTGTAAGAAAAAAAATATATGCCACAATGTTTAAAAAAATAAATGTCCACCCGTGCGAAGCCAGGACGGGCCGCTAGTATTATATAAACCTAGTAGGCATTCTGAGCAAAAACTTGAAGAGACATCTCTATGTATGTGCTAACGACTAATAAATAACTAGTAAAATTGTAGCCCTCTAATCAACATTCCTTTGTGATATATTCAGTTCGGAACGACACCTACGCCGGTGGAAATGTCAGCAGGACCAGTTAGAACTGGTCTGCGACCCTGACATTACTCGCTGCTGCCAGGCTTCGGTTCCGCCAGTACAGCCGGGGAAAGGCACTTTTGTTAGTGCAGCGTCTTCGATTTGCACGCAACTAGAGGAAGAGCTCCAAAAGAAGATTGATTTTGAAACTAGACTGTTCACTTTTCTATTGTATTTCACCGAGATACTTTGCGTATTACGTACGGGTTGGATGGGCAATGCTAAGGCCCAGTGTGTACTGGCCTTTGTCATTAAGTCAACAGTTTTTTAGACCACTACTTTTCTATGACACTGTTTCAGAGTAAATTGCACGGCTATTTGCGATCTACTTCTACAAAATACTTCTCGCTTTTATACAAAACTGTTTACTCAGATCTCGCAGTTGTATACAAAACTATTAATTAATTAATAAGTTAAGGTAATTTTCCTGGGGATATATTCGCTTGTTTTATTCATTCCGCTTTGTTTTGCACTTACGTATTATTAAAATAAGTGCCTTTGCATTGTGCTAATAAGTATTTAGACTAATTTATTGTATGTTCCTTTTTGGTTGCCTGTTTATTTTGTACTGCAGTTCAAACCATCAATCACTGAAGTCTAATACATAGCTACTGGGGTATATATAGTGAAGATAAAGCCGAGAGGAAAATAAGAATCGGCCTCTGATAGCACATTAATAATGCTTAAGAAGTAACAGAGCACTCTCTAATTGGCTGGGATATTTTAGTTGTCAAGGTGACATAGAACGAGCCCATCAGGCACAACTAACATTCATACATATCATCACGCCAAGTCCCTAACGGAGTAGGTAGAGGGGATAGAGCGCCAGCTTCATCTAGTCTTACGTACCTCTTCATCAGTCTCTTCATACATGCTTGCCGGGGTTTTCAGTACTCTTGACGTTCCCACCCTTAAGTGTCTGATCGATTTGTACGTGATTTGACTAGATAATTGCAATGTGGTCTTCCTTCTCTTCTTGCACACACTTTCGCTTTGTATATCTGTTTCGTCAATCTTGCTTCAGTCATCCTTTCTGTATGTCCAAACTCCAAACCAACGTGTCATGCTAGCATACGTTCTGTAAATTGTTCTCAATCATATGGAGGTTTCCTTTCAATGTTTTCCGAACCAATCCGCCACCACGGTTCATACCCACATTCATAAATCGTCTACTTGTTGGAATAGTGATGACAAATACAGTCCATACATTATCCGTATTCGCATGTAGGTTTCGTTAAATCATTTATCCTGAACAGGTGTGACGGATAGGAATTCAAAGTGCATGTTTCCTTCAATACACGTTCTTGGAACTTGGGGTTTTACATAAAAAGGTAAAAGAAATGCATTTGGCCAAGCCATCAGCGTGTTTACTCGGACGCGAGGAACGTTCTACGACCTTCGAATCGTTATTACTTAAAAGTATTTTGTAAATAGAATACCTACACTTTGTTAATCAAGCATGATTTCTTATCGAGATTTTTTTTTCGTGTTTCTAATCTATACCTATAGAGTTTACATAGTCTTTTATATTTGATCTCAGTTGTATGCAAGTTTCGTCTCGATTTTTTTCTTCACCGTAACGCTTATCTTGTAATATCCTCACGCCTTCCCACGAGGGTTCCCGAAGGGGTAGGCAGAAGTATTATACTTGTGATGAATCATTGAACTTATGTTCAGAGAAATTCCTTGGTGGTCCAGGAGCCCACCGGGGCTTTATCTGTGTAACTAACGTATAATATAACGTATAACGTATGTAGTGTTGTCTTCTATTTAACTAGCTGAGCCCCGCGGCTACACCCGCGTTATACAACATACTTAGGTAAAGTAACCTAATTAAATATATTTTTTGTGTTAACCAGAACAAAGAAACATACAGACTGATAATAATTGATTCAATTGTGTTTTTGTTAAACCGTGTACATATATGCATACTTTCGATCAACTTCCGATCATATTCCCTTGGTCTTTTCTGGAAGGAAATTAATAAACCTCTGTTTTATCTTTAGTAAGCTGTTTAAGCTCACTGCTTTGTCACGAATAAGATTTATTATTAAAGCTTTTTAATCTCTTCTTATGCCGTGTACATCTTCATTCAGATGATATGAACAATATTTATTGAGTTTGCAATCGTTTCAAAATCTAAATGGAAACGATTTATCGTTTATGAAAATATATACCTTAGTAATTGAAACCATGAGGTTCTATTGAACATATTTCAGCTAACGAACTTGCGAAGTAAAAACTTAATATTCATGTTGCAAAGTTCCGTGCTTATTAAAATTTGAGCTAAAATTATAGTTTCTTAAAGAAGTATGTGAGGATCGTGGCAAGTGGAAAGAAGTGGTCTCTGCCTACCCCTACGGGAAAGTATGTATGTATTAATAATAGCTGAACGGCTTAGCCTTTAAGCATGGTATCATATGAAAGAATGGAGGTTAATTCCAAGAAAATACTACTGCATGGAGTTGTTCAGGGAGGGTCTGAAAAGAATTCTACAGATCAGATAATGGTCATGTATAGATAGTGCCAATTTTTGGTCCAGGGGGTCGCGGGAGTATGAACCGACTCTAGTTGTTGTGGTGTGCGTGTACTCATAGGTAATCAGTGTGTACCGACAGTACTCAACAGTTAGTGGAAGGCTGCACACTTACACTATAAACTGTAGGGAAGAATAGTGGGGCGCATCTTTGTGGATGGCACTATCTATACTAGTTATGTTGTTTGATAAAGCCAGAACAGGTTAGTTAGGTCCTAATTTTTAGGCACGTTAGTTACTTAGTTATGCCTCTGTATCATACATGTAATTTTACACAATCCACGAGCACACCTTGTCGATATGCTAAGCTGGAGGTTAACCTTGATTGAATATGGTTTTCATCCCATAAATTGCCGCTTGTATTGTGGTTAGCGCGGGGTATGTCAGGTCGCGGCGATTTCGGTTTTTATCGCCATTGAAAGCAAGGAGGTAACTGTAAACTTGGCAGTTACCATTTTTTACGTGGTTAAAAAGAGCTGCATGTAAATAAATAATGAGCTTTTGATGCCAGCGCTACCTGCGCCGTGAAGAATAAAGCGTATTTTTTGTTCATTTCGTGTCGTCTGCAAACACACTTTGATTTTCTTCTAGATGTCCTCACGACGTTTTCCTTCGACGCTTTTCAAGCTGGTTGTATGTTAAAAAGGTACAAAGTTGAAAAAATTATTATATCACTTATTTTTTTATTGACACCTGATCACTGAACTGGAATAATTAACGTGAAACCAATTACACAATTACACACAATATGAGTGCATAATTTTATTTTGAACATTTTTATTAAGTTATTTAAGGCGGCATATTTTTGTACAAAAGGATAATACATCTCTATAAAAGCATATTAGGATAAGGATACGTATCCCAGGCTAATAATATCTTCTTCTTCTTCACTTCTTCCCACAAATCGGAGATATATTTCTTCATTATTACGCAATCACGCCCTTATAAAGGTACCTGTTTTAATTTTATCTACGATTCCACCGTTAAGCTCGTGGTGTGAATCACTACTCAGTAAAACTCTCTCTCTTTTAATTTACTATTCATTCTTATCATACAACTTTGGCGGAACGTGAGTGTTTTCTATGCCTAACATTTTCCGGGAAATCGTGAGGAAATCGATTGAAATATTGCTGTAAATGTCCGTTAATGTAATCCTTGGCGAAGCATGAAGCTTTTTGTAAGCAATTTGCTGATATTAATCACCCTTTCCGCCCAACATAACATCTGGACGCGTGACTAAACAGACCTTTTCGGTAGTCGCATATATCACGACTTGATATACGGACAGACATGTGATATTTCATTCTGGTCCATTCATAATAATACTAAATCGACCTCCGTCTCTTTTGAAAAGTAAATGGAATCGATTAACAGGGCAAGTTTTGACCATGAAACTTGGGCTTTAAATTTGTTTTTATTTTATTGAATTTTGAAGCGATCCCTTCTATAAATTCAGCATAACAATATAAGTTCAAATGCGCAATGAAAAGATCAATAAAAATAAAAGTGATGTTATGATGGTAAAGATGCAGAAAGGCATGTTACGTTGATGAGAACATATAAAGAGAGAAAATATAGTGAAGAAAGATTGACGAAAAATACATAAAGATGTGTGCAAGAAGATATTATTATTATTATTATTAGGTAGAAGAGGACCACGTTCCAGCTACCATGAGAGCAACAATAATGGGAGCGTCAAGACTCGACACTCGAAACCGTTGACCATTTAAGAGACTGATGAATGTGAATGAACTTCATTTCATCCACATTCATCATTCAGAGGTCTGTAAACCTACTAAAGAATAATGACTCTCCATTTTCTGTACCTGCCCCGTGATGGACTCAGCGTGATGATTTAGATGGGAGTTACAAATGAAGAATTTGTGAAATTTCATCTTTATTTTATGCAACAAGAGTGGCAAACAATCATTCGGCCCATCTAATGGGAAGCGGTTACCGTAGCCTATTTACGCTCACCATACCAAAGTAGGCGCGTTGCGCTGTTCGTAGAGTTATACCGTGCTGGCTAGCATAATGGAACTAAGCCCTGTGCTGCCAACACTATAAAGCAACCTCCGCCACTCCACCACTATTGGAAACCTTATTCATCGGGCATGAACACAAAATAAAAAAATATGCTATTTGGGTTCGCACTTCTATAACGTGGAGGTCCTCCAGTCGGGCAGCTCTAAATTCGAACGGGAAACCCGTTATGCTCTACCTCTCTTAAAAACTACATACCTACTTAATTCCATACCCGTCCGATATAGATACGAGAATTGCATTCAGTTTACCATTAAATAATGGTTTATCCATTTGAACAACTCGTAAATAATCGATTTACGTCTTATTTCATTAGCAATCAAAAAGCGAATACATCCAACTTCATTATTTTGCTTTAATAATTAATAGACTTGCACATTTGTTAATGTTATCATAATATTTTTGAATTACATTCATATGTATACCTTTTGTATATCCTCTTTTATAATATCTATTAAAAAGCAGTGACGATTGGGGCGATTATATTGCAACTGCACTTATATAGCACAAAGGTCGCAAGTAAGAATCCCAATTGTACAAATGAGTTTTTCTGAATTTAATTACAGTGATTAGTCACATCACGAGCTGATGCGGTGCGGTGAAGGAAAACACCGAGAGGAAACCTGCATACATTTAAGAAGAAATTCAAAGGCGTATGTATAGTCGTGCTTGAGAAACGTCAATGGAGTCGTCATCTGTCACGTTGGCACTTAAAATATATCTCTGGCGGAAAGTGGGTGAGTAGTGATACGCAACTCTGCCTACCCCTTCGGGACCCTTGTGGAAGACGTTAGCGTATGGTTTAGCCAGGGTTTCCAATTAAAGCGCATAAAAATATGTTTGTTACGACAACAAATTACAAATCTTCAATTTTTTCGGCTTCTCTGTAAGTAATATGTACGTATTATACACATAAACTTCCTTTTCTTGAATAGTTTAAAAGATCTAAGCGAACTGACAGCGGAAGCCACTTCACTTTACACTATGTAAAGATTAGGATGTCTATCAATTATTAACATTTTATCTAAAAAAATATTTGTATATATAGTATGTAGTAGACATACAAACGGACCTATTACCCAGAATTACTGTATGCAAATCGAACACCTTCAGTGACAAGGTGACGAGGACTCGTGACTTGTCATGCGGGACATGTGGAAAGCTTCGTGACTGAAATGTTAAGCCTTTAAGGAAATTTGGCACTAATGGGCTGTTTGGTCTGCTAAAGGTCTTACTATTTGTGTTACTACAAAGAGAACGCACGCAATACACGCAATACACGCAAACGAAAATCTCGTGTTTCATAAGTGTTTGAAAAAAATTGTGTGTATGATGAGACCTTTGGCATTTTCCAAACTTCCCAGTGCTCGGTCGTGTCACCTTCCTTAACCGGTTCATTTATAAAAGGAGTTTGTGAATAATTAAATGCTTAAAGCGCTAAAATCAAGCTTTAATTATATATAAGTTCAGAAGTATTCAAACTTAGCCAATTGGTAGTACTGGGTATATTTATCGGCTTAACAAGTCTATGTCTTTATAATTATCGTAACGTTTTTATCTTAACGTTTTATTAACGGGCGATGTCCGAAAAATTTATTAATATGTATTTACAAACAAAGTACGTCTCATATGATGTCTAGAAAATGTAGTTGATACATTTATTAATTACTGTGCCCCGTGTGAAATTTTTTTCATTGGTAAATTTTTTGAACATGTTCTATGTGTTAGTCCAGCTAATAATATATCTCTGTTCCAAATGTTATTCATTTCCGTTCAGTAGTTTCTGCGTGAAAGGGGAATTAACATCGTTACATATTTCTGCAATTATAACATCAGTAGGGTCGTGGGCTAAATACGTCTCCGAAACTGACAGAAACTGGCGGAAAGTGGGTGTGTGGGTATTACCTATACACCTCTGCCTACCCCTTCGGGGACCCTTGTGGGAAGGCGTGAGGTTATATATATATATATATATATATACATATATAACTGACAGAATTCTTTCGCTTTATCAGCATTCATCAGTCTCTTCATACATGCCCGCTGTGTTCGAATGTACTTGGCGTTCCTATCCAATGTTTTTCTAGATTATCTATGTAAATGTATATATATTACATTATGTAAAGATTATAAAGATATTTTCATCATAATGTATTCAGCATAATGGAACTAATCCCACTGCTGCCAACACAATATAACAATCCTCCCCCCTCCCCAAGGAGCTCATTACTGGAAACCTTATTCACCGCGTAGGAACACAACACAAATAATTGTGATATTTAGCTACGGACTTCTATCAAGGGGAGGTCATGCCCCAGTCGGGCAGCTCCAAATTCGAATGGGAAACCCGTTATGCCCTACCTCTCTTAAATTCGTATAGCTTTAAGATCGTCAATATATCATGAACCAGACGATGTTATGTACAAAAGGCAATGTAAACTTTGAAGTTCGGAATATTCGCATATAAATATATGACTAGTATATTTACATAAAACTGAATAAATATTATATCTTTAGGTGAGACGCAAACTTCGCGCCAGGCCAACCAGCGCGTCACGACCCGGCTATTGACCTCATGGATTCTTAATTTTTATTATTGTCCATGCGACAGACAAACAGTGCGGTTAAGTTATGCTAATCATATGGACCATTTGTTTACGGAGGCGGCATCGACACATCTAAAAACATAGGTACTTAAGTCACTATTTATTGTTGTCACCTGAAAGTTGTGCTAGCTTCAAAGTTGTTGTTGTTGCACAACCATTAACGTCACTAGAGATGGTTCTTTCTTCTCTACACAGTATAAAGCAAGTCTCTTCGCGCTCGACTAATTGTAACTTATAATAATAATAATATAATAATAATAATAATAATAATATTATTATAACTTATTGTTAATCAAATTTCCACAAAAACATACATACATATCATTGCGCCGAGTCCCTAACGGGGTCAGAGCGGATAGAGCGCGTCTTCTCCCTAGACCTACATACATACCTCTATCGCTTCGTCCACATTCATCAGTCTCTTCATACATGTTCGCCGGTTTCGAGTACCCTTGACGTTCCCGTCCTTGAGTGTGTGATCGATTTGGTCTATGCAGATTGGAACGTGGTCTCCTCTGCCTCTTCTTGCACACATTTTCGCTTTGTATATCTGTTTTGTCAATATTTCTTCACTCATCCCTTCTATAAGGCCAGACCAACAACTTTTTTCATCTTTACAATCTCACCCTCGTTCACGCCAGTGAACAAAAACAATTTAATATAAAACATTGGACATTAAACAAAAACATTTACGGAATATTTAAGAAAATACATTTAATAACTAACGACATCTAGAAGCACTTTAGCGAAGCACATACATATATGAATTAACCGCGGGGTAACATTCACCACCACAGAAAAATATTGTAGTAATTCTCCAAAAAAGCTTCGTTTGATAAGCCCATTCCATAGAAATTTGTTTTGATGAAGAAAAGGGGCTGTGTAACGCGTATATACCTAATATTTTGTTATTCGGTTACGACTTATATGTTGACATCCAATTATTTCTTCATATATGTATTTATATATTTGCTAAGATACCAATGCTAAAATTAAATGCAGTTTTAATGCTGGCCATTTTAGAGCTGGTTTCATATTGCATTCGAGAAACTTATTTAGATAATATCATGGAAATACTTTTAGATTAAATATTGGTCTGATATATGACACTTTTTGGTTACCCTCCTGGTACTCAACTGTGTTGTATTTTTATTCGTGATCCAATTTACAACGGCAAACCGGTATTCGATATTGAAGAGGAATTTAAGGCCAAATAGGCCTCGTACTGCGCTGGTTCCCTCCGCGAATGCTCAGCCAAGCCTCTGCGTTAAATTCCTTACTGAAGCGTAAAGTTATTTAAGAAAGACTTAAAAATATGTTTTCATGTCAGCAACGCGCTTTAAATAGCACAGTTTTACGTTAATGTCTCGTCTAACCGCTCAATAGGATGTGTACTCTCTGGCCCTTACTTTGTCATTAAATCATGTAACCTTTTTAGAAATTTTAGTAGGTAGCTTAGTTTTTCTTAATTCCAATTTTAAATTTCACATTTAGTAAGATCAGTCGCTCTTGCACTACTTTTTAAGCTTGACGATAAACAGAGGTCTATGAGTCAAGTTCTCATTTAAAGATCAGTGATTCGAATGGTCGCTGATCGATTGTATTCCTCGATAGCGATCAGACCAATCGTTCCTAAGCATATTATGTACCTATACCAAATTCAATTGCGTGGGAAACGCTCAGTTCACATGTGATCAACTCTTTCGTATTTTTAGTTTTAAATGTACGCCCGTATTATGTTACGATAGCTGGTTAAAATCCTAATGGTATAAGGTTGACGCTGCCTATGGAACGCCAGGGGTATTGCCCGCGAGCTGCCGACCCAGCAGGAATATTTAAACATCCTTCTTGAAGAACTCCATGTCCTTTAGAAAACCTCAATGAGGAGTTTATTCCTTGTTAGATAGTTCATTCCCAACACCGAATAATTCTGGAAGGATTTCTGGCTATATCAGAGCTTTAATTAGGTACGCTACTGAGGGATTAAGAGAGAGCGAGAGAGTAAGAGAATAGAGTGCCTGTCACCTTTCCTCCTCTTCCGCTCCATCCAGGTACCTACACAAAATTATTATGTAACAGCATTAGTATGTACTATATACTAAATAGTTTTGTTATTGTATAACAAACTAGCTGTCCCGCCCAGCTTCGCTCGGGTGAAAAGGTTAAATTGCCCGTAGCACGATCGCAGCGCCACCTATCGGGTCCAATTTAATATAGCCTATGTTACTCGTGGATAATGTAGCTTTCGAATGGTGAAAGAATTTTTCAAATCGGTCCAGTAGTTTTTGAGCCTATTCATTACAACCAAACAAACAAACAAAGTTTTCCTCTTTATAATATTAGTGTAGATGATTGAAACCAGTAACCATGGAGTTTCTTGCCAGTTCTTCTAAGCGTGCACTTTTTTTCGATTTTCGTTTTATTTTCATAAGTGCCCATCAAATCAAATCAAATCAAAATATTTTATTCAACGTAAGGGACACAGGGAACACTTATTGAATCTAAGCCTATGTGAAATAAAATATTTTGATTCGATTTGATTACTGGTTAGTGAATATTAAATTCAATATTAAATATGAGTTATTAACGCTCTCAGCTAAGGAATGTTATTGACAGTAAGAACAGAGGAGAGTTCGTTGACCCACATTCAATCCTATTTCGGACTGACATACAAACAATAAACTTGTACTGTTTGTATATCCGTTTTTTTAAGTATACAAGAATGCAGTTGTATTGTAAGCAGACCTATTAATTGTCAATGGAAATAAATATAAGACTTTACAAGGAAGCGGCTGAGGGCGGTGGTCTGCAATAAAAGTGATTTTACAACTCACAACTAAGAAAACTAGTTCGGTAAATTGTGTATTGAGCTGGTCCAGTTATTACTGTAGACATGTGAATGTGAAGAGAAGAGAACCGTACTTAGTATTATACACGTGATTGTTTGAAGTAGAATTAGTCAGTTAGTTAGTAGCGATTGTCGAAATTGTGAAGAAGCTTGTTCCTCTTTCAGGCAAAATAAATTTGATAATATCTAGCCGTGTCTTATAGTGTCTTAAATATATCACTGGAAGTAACAACAAGTATAAGGTATCAGGTACTAAAACCAAGTCAAATAAAAGAAATCCTGGGACATCTCGATGTTGCCAAACGTACGCTGTGCCAGCACAATAGGGGCAAACGTGCTAGCACAGCCATTCGAACTCTGCCAGCACAGCCATTCCAGCTATTTCTACAACCCTTGACCGCAACGGGCCCTATAGGTACTATCCAGTAATTCCATTTGGCTGCGAGATTTAAGTATTTTAGGGGCTCCAGTTGGATAACTCCCACTTTGCAGCGGATCTGCAACTGAGCACTACCCTTATGTTCACATGTCACTGCGGAATCGAGGGTTAAGCCCATGAATTCGAGGAGCATCAATCCCGAAAATTAACTCTAAAGTGGTGAACACATAGGAAAGGACGATACAACAAAAAAATTACGATACAGATATACAATGCGAAAGTGTGTGAAAGAAGAGATAGGGGAACACTTAATTCTACATAGATCAAACTAATTGGACACTCACGGGAGAGAACGTCAAGAGTAGGTACTCAAAACTGGCGAGTATGTATTAAGAGACTGATGAATGTGGCCGCAGCGAAAAAGTTTGTATGATAGAGAGAACCGGCGCTCTACTCCCACTGCCTACTCAGGCGCACCATCACGCCCAATCTGAGGGATTGGGCGTTTGGGCGTATGTATCTTATTTTTTTATTCTCCGCTTCGGAAAATGTCAAATCAGACTGAAGAATACTGTAGCTAGAAAAATAATGTACTTCTTAGGTGGCCTAGTCTGAGTACTTGCATTTCTTGCCACAGATATGACTTGCTTACTAATACAATTAATTAACATTCAAATTATATCGTATATATAATAAAACGGAGGCATTCTAAAGGCATGACGCGTACGAGCCAACGGTTTATTGAAACATAGGATACTGGAGTGCACAACATTGTTTCATTGTGCAGTGTCAACCATTTGCTCGTGTTTCCTGTGAGTACTCTTTAGTTATTCATTACAATTTCCGATGACCTGAGAGTTCAAAAGACAGAAAAAATTTATATCTGCCTTCGTATTATAGAGTATTACTACTTCAAGAGTACCCGATACGTGCGAGCACGTATGAAACGACTGGTGAATATGGACGAAACAAAAGAGGTAAGTCTTGAGAGAACTGGCGCTCTACTCTTTCTGCCTACACCGTGAGGGAGTTGGCGTGATTATATGTATTAATGTATGTATTATATTTAGATAGCCAAAAGGCTCTTACTTAACCGTAAAGCTCGTGCTGTGACTAAGAAAAATTCATTGGTACAGTCGGGATTCGAACTTGCAATCTTTGTGTAAGCAACTACTCCAATCACTCGGTCACCTCAGCTCCAAATAATTAAGTTCGTCAAAAATACGACTTACGTCAACCCATCATCTATTTCTCTGAAAAGGTAGTGAATGCGTGTCAGTTCTACTCTATGCTGAGGTCTAGTCTATCATAACAGTTGATTGGACGAGCCCCTGGCCTCAATGCGAACACTGAATGTCAAGGGCGTGGGCATTGACCCTCTGAAGTAAATACAGAATATAGCTTCGACCAGAAACCAGGTAAAAAGAAGATATGCACTGTAGAGCTGTGTACAATTATAAGCTAAATTACTGTTCATAATTGTCGACTCCCCCCCGTTACAACAGATTTCATCTTTACAAACTTTCCTTCCAAAACCATCTTCACATTATATGCTTTTTAAATGAAACTGTACATTAGTTGGATGATTTCAAAGTTTTTAAAGTACATAGGTAGAAGCATTTATGGAGACTCCATACATTTTCTGGCGCAAAGTATTTAGCAAGCACTTGTCATCAGATGACATATGTATAGTCTATATAGTCTATAGATAGTATAGGACATAAATTCGTGACTCGGCATGATAACTCGTCACGCCGAATCACGCACGGGATGGACAGAGAGAGAGAGCGCTAGTTCTTTAGAATTACAGACCTCTTTCGCTTAATTTACTTTCATCGGTCTCACATGCTCTCTGGTTTCGGGTACCCATCATAGAGTCCGATCGATTTGATCTGAGTAGTTGGAACGTGGTCTTCCTCTGCCTCTGCTTGCACACACTTTCGCGTTGTATATCTGTTTCGTAAATCCTTCTTCACTCACCTTCTCTATATATCCAAACCACCACATATGCCTTTTTTCATGCCTTTCTTTCTTTACGCCGGTTGCTTTGCGATTGGCAATCGAGATTGGCAAAGTGTATATCTATCGATATTATCGATATATCGAGAGCCCAACTGCTTAACATACTAGTTTAATGGTTTGTTTGTACATAACATGCTTAAGACAAAGGCACGCAACCTCTGAAGTATCGTCAACATTTGCGGCATAAGTGAAGGGTATTTAGCATAAATAGATACTTACTAATTACATTGAAATATGTCGGCATACCAGTTCACAGGAATTTGATCTTATTTTTGAATCCTGACAAAAAGTGGAGTTGATCCGACAACCGACAGGCGATTGACGTAATCTTGCAAGCCTTGACATTAAGCACTATCTCCTTCCGTATTGTCCTATCTGCGTATTTCTAATATCCAGGACCTCACGTGATGATAGCAACACACGTACCCACTCCTTACGCCCGTGGTTATATGAAGATCGATTTGATTATATTATTAGATTACAAATTAGACCAATCATCTCAAATGTAATCTATTTAGCGGGGCAATTGGTTCTGCTAATAGAAAGAAGAAATAAAGAAAGTAATATTTAAATATAATGACTACTAAAAGTCTTAAATAAAAGTCGACTATGAGAATAAAGACACCAGAAACCAGAAAGCCTTATATATTTATCGTCAATCAGAGCTGCGGTGGTCGAGAGGTTCAAGCAAGGGAATGTCAAATCAAAACTTCTTGTAAAATTCATAACAATGTCAATTAATGAATTCTACCGGAAAGACAAGCGCCGCTTTTAATACAACATCATCACAACATAGGTTCTATAAGACCATGATTTCGCTGGACATCGCTCAGGTGCTAACGTACTGATAAAATGTTTATTATCTTCCCTCAGACACGACTTGATAGTACAACTCTGAATCTTATCTCGGGCATAATATGATTCATTACTAGTTCTTCTCAACCAACATTATTTGTGATCTATGGTTTATACAACATTTCTATCATTTACTTTCGTTCACTTATTTGGGCATTATACACAATCATGAAAGCAACCGGAACCCTTGAAATCTTTATTGAGTCTCGATAACAAGCTGATGGTGGAGCAGGATGTAGGCTTCAGCTTTATGTTCGTCCCCACTACCATATTGTTTCATGTAATGGTATTTATCACCCAGCGTGCCAATATATCGCTAGGGCTGTCGACGTCAATTTAAAAGGCAAACGCCAGGAAAGAATTTGTGAACGAGAAACATTTAAAAATTAATTTTTCTTTAAAATAAATTTAAAAAATATAATTATTTTAATTAAATTATAAATAATTTAAAATAAAAAAAATAATACCTTTATTTCATGCAAGTATGTAGAACTAATAAAATAATAATATATCCTCACGCCTTCCCACAAGGGTCCCCAAAGGAGTAGGCAGAGGATTATAGGTAATACCCACACACCCACTTTTCGCCAGAGGTATATTAGAGGTATATGTCGAAAACTGCAAACTTTTGCAAAACAGTACATGCGTCTGATTTAATGACTGACAGATTTTCATGCAGAGAAATGTGCACTAACACGTTTTTCTAAGTGCTTTTTATGCTTTATTTTGTATAAATTTTTCTGTGGGCCAGCCCTGAATTCTGTGGGCACGCAACAACTTCACGTACCTACATTTATGTCTCTGTTGAGATATGAGACTGGCAGTTGAGACGTCGATCGTAACTGATGTACACTTGATTTTGATGAACTTAAAGTTGTCCACATAATGCATGTATGGCCCATGGACAGTATTTTTAGGTACCTGTTTACTCATCAATACGTTAAGGTTGGGCACTTTGACGTGTCAGTACTTAAAACCAATTTCAGATACCGTTAATATATCTTTACGAGAAAATACTCATCCTTTTAAAAAAATAAATTTGGTGATCCAGCTTCGTCTCAGCCAGCCTGTTAGTAAGCGGCTACCACCAATAAACGCTTTCAAAATCAGCTATGTCAAGCGCGTTGCCGATCCTGATTGCCTATTTATTCCAACTTATTAAATAGACGGAAGACTCTCGGCTTATTACAATGTTTAAGAAAAAAGAAAAAAAGCCGTGGTGGCCGAGTGGTTCGAGCAGTTGCCTGCGACGCAACGGTCGCAAGTTCGAATCCCGACTGTACCAATGAGTTTTTTCTGAAGTTAGGTACAGTGATTAGTCACACCACGAGCTTTACGGTGAAGGAAAACATCGAGAGGAAACCTGCATACGTCTGAGAAGAAATTCAAAGGCGTATGTATAGTGGTGCTTGAGTAACGGCGATGGACTCGCCATCTGTCACGTTGGCACCTAATATACCTCTGGCGGAAAGTGGGTGTGTGGGTATTACCTATACACCTCTGCCTACCCCTTCGGGGACCCTTGTGGGAAGGCGTGAGGATATATTATTATATTATATAAGAAAAAACCTATTAATGTGCCGTAAAATGCCAATACTGATAAAAAGATCTACCGACGTCTTTAAACTTGAAAGCATCCGTATAATTTCCACCAAGGCAATATATTTCGTGGAGATATTTTACACGCTTCTTACAAAATTCTTACAATTATATCGTGGATCGGACAGGGTAATCGTCCAATGATTATATACCCTTAAATTAAACGTAAATTTCAATTTATACTAACTGCTGTATGCTTTAATTGTGCAATTGTTTACACAAGACGCTAATTGCCGCGTGTGAGCGACGTGGCACATCCTTCACAACAGCTCTGTAATTTGCACATCAACTTTCTGTTTATGGTTAATAGGTTTCGCAGTAGCTATTTTTCGTTTTACTACGATACAGAGCTTTACTATGACGCGATATCGTCATCATTATTCAAGAGAAGACTGAGATATTGACGGAGTTAAATACCTACGTCATGTATATGATATGATAGTTCTCCCCGATCCTCGAAAACGCGCCCCGAACCGAGCCAGGAACAGAATCCTATCTTAAAATTAATAAGATTATGTATCAGTCAGTCTAGCCCAGCTTCCTTGCTCGAATCAGCAACGCACGAAACCGATGTCCGTACCCCAGGAGACTTATGTTTGCTTAGCACCTAAGAAGTGCTTACTGGAGGCCTACATACACTTCTGCCTACCCCTTCGGGGACCCGTGTGGGCAGCGTGAGGATAATACTCAGTAAAAACTTCGATGTTACACATGACACATACTATACATTTATCTTTTAATTTCTTCACTTATATCTTTGAATTTATAACATAACCTTAAATTAATGACAAACCTAAAATCAAAACAATATAATATTACATATTACATATTACCTACATATTACTGTAACTAGAATTTAAAGGCACAGTTTTGCTCGTACGTACCGTTTTGACGTAGGATGCGAGCCCGCGTTGAGTTCCGTGCTTAACCAATGTACACGCGATAACGTCCGCATAATTAAATAAAATTAACAGCCTTACAAATCAATAGTCTCTTTTCCACCCGTCATGATAAATGAGGTTCGATTATTTTTGTATGTAAACATCAATTCAGTTTTAACGGAATATAATCAAGGGCCAAAAAGCGCCCAGCAGCAAGACCAAACGGGAAATTACGTAACTACCCCATCAGAGGTGCGTGTGATGAATCGATGATTAAAAATAATTGACGCTTATGTCAATACATGTGACTAAAAAATTCAACTCGTTGTTTCCTGAACTTAACAGGGATTAATCACACCACGAGCTTTGCGGTGAATGATCGGGAAAAAACCTGCATACGTTCGTGAAAAAATCAAAGGTTGTATAGTTGTGCTTAAAACAACTTTGGAATATCTCTCTATCACTCGGTACGTAAATATATCTCTTGTTAAAAGAAGTTGTTACTCTTGCTCACGTGCCTACTCACACCTTCACACTCACACCTTCACACTCACACCTTTACACTTACATACAGCGTTACCTAATTATTATTAATAGGTAAAGTAGTTAACTCACACGCACTCAACAGTACAAAACCTTTTTCCACAGTCAGGCACATTAATGTACATCAGCACTAGCTGTCAAAATGACAGCACCGCAGACCATTTCGCGGAAAATCCAGCGATAAAATGTGAAACATCCTAATTACTTACATATAAACATTTTTATCGGCCACCTGGAAGACTTAATACGGATCAGTTATAAGCTTGACAATTTGTTCGGTGCGCAGTTAATTATTATGCGTTAACTAAATGACTTAATTTACACTGAGGGCTGAGGGTTTTTTATTGCGTACAGCAACTAATTAAAACCCGTTAATAATCAGTTAATGCAACGTAATTAAGGCGTGTGCACAAAACGAGAAATATATACGAAATTTTTTTCATTTCCTATATTTAAAATATTAATTATTCATATTTTAAGGACTAAATAATACAAAACATCGTCTCGCCGAGTTTTTTCACGAGGCAGGCAGAGAGAGTAAATCCAGCTCTTTCTGCACTGACAGACTTTCGCATTATACTCATTCACCAGTCTCTTTCGAAGTTCCGTGAGTTTCGATCTGTTTCATCTGCGGTTTTGATTTTATATGCTTTTATAATTGGTATTTTCGAAATTTGTACGTGATTTCAAATGAGAATAACAATATCTTAATGTTACTCCAGAATACAGGAGAAAGATTTTTAAGTCGGTACATTACCTACAATGTAATCTTTCCCATCTATTTTTATTATTATCTATTTTACGTTATGCTAACCGGCTGTTGTCTATAGGCTATTGTATTCCGCGCTATTCACTATTCACTTCACTAGATAACCACCTTGGCGATACAAAAAAAGGCTACAAAAAATGTTGTAGAAACCTACTCTACAAGCTAATCAAATCGAATAAAATCAAAACAAGATATTGATTTTGAATCAATTATCTTCGGTATGTTCGAGAACAACATGAACGTGTGCAAGTTTATTGCGGAAGAATTAAAAAATATTTCACTGCTATCTTTAGGTGTTTTAATTAATTATTATCTTTCCTTCACCCGGAATGAAACAATTAATAGTCATAAAATTGTTTATCTTATGGTGATCTTAAAGGTTATCTGGTAACCAGGATTACTGTAGCTATTGGAATACGTACATCGAGTACCATTTACCAAGGACTTGAATTACCAATTCAGTCATTCCGATTCTTTTTTACAAATGTTTTGTACTAGATCTGCTCGTGGTTTCACCCATGCTAAGATAGAAATTTAGATATATATAATATACATACATATGTATATTAGATTAATTTAAAATCCGTAGAGGCCGAGTTCGTTGTTGCCTGCAATACAAATATTGTAAGTTCGAATCTCGACTTTACCAATGAGTTTTTCCGAATTTAGGTACAGTGATGTAAAGTTGTGTGTGTTTTCCTTGACCGTAAAGCTCGTTATGTGACTAACATAACGAGCTTTACGGTGAAGGAAAACATCGAGAGGACTAAACCCATGTACGTACGTACACATATGTACATGGGTTTAGTCATAAGCACAGGTACCACAGCCAAATTATTGAACCCTGTCCTGTAATAATTATAGTGGGACATGCAAATACAATTTTAAACCTCTCTCATAATATCATCTTGCCGAGTCTCGGGCTAGGCTGAGAGAGTAGAGCGCCAGTTCGTTCTAGACCTATTTCCCTTCGTCTACATTTATCAGACTCTTCAAACATGCTCGCCGGTTTCGAATACTCTACTTGTTTAAAGCGTGTTTACGTGTCTTCATCTTTACTTTGCGAATATCTCGATTGCAGATTGGATCTATAAAATAAATCAATGAATTATGCATACGCGCAATTTGTATAGAGTTGGGGCAAAGAACATCCAATTGAGGTTGATAAATAACCAACATTATAGCACCAGAGTAAGCCTGTTTGGACCAGTGTCATTCATCAAGTCTCTCATTAAGCCATAACAATTACCGACTCCCGAAACATGAATAAGAAATGACAAATATCCTTTAAGATTCTCGCAAATTTATGATATTCATGGGAATGCCCATTTAAGGGAGATAATTGTTTTTTAATGCTTATATGATTCAATGAAATTATTCTGCCTACACATGAGTACTGTTTACCATAACTAGTTAAGTCGTTGGCGTCGTTGTTAACACGAAAAAAGGGTGTCGAGTGCCCTTTTAAACTGGGCCATTATTTAAAACTGCATACCACAATTTGTCATTAAATATAATATCTACTTATACATTCCCTGAAAGGTCAACGAAATAAATAAAATTGAAGTTAAAAAAAAAACTCGATTTGGTACCGTTCTATAAAAATAATATAGAACCTAGCATATACGTGTAGCATGTTGAAGGAGGTTTTGTGTATTTTTCCCTGTCAAATGGGGGCACAATGTTAAAATTTCTAGGTATCTTAGATAATTATGAAAATCGTAATATTTCTACTGTATAAAATCTTAAATACTAAAAACACATTAACTAGACACGATATGAAGTCCTTTGTTTTAAAGTATAGGTATTTTATATAGGTGCTATATTTAAGTCAAAAGTTGGAGTGTACCAATGAGTTTTTCTGAATTCAAGTACCGTGGTTAGTCACAACACGAGCTTTACGGTGAAGAAAACATGCATAGGAAACCTGCCCTGCATACGTTTGAGAATAAATTCAGAGGCGTATGTATAGTCGTAGCTACAAATACAAAGCTTTCAGAGTCGATAAAGTTTTACGTAAATAGAAAGAGAAACAGGGCAACGTTTGACATCTTGAAAATCTCCAATAATCTTTTAATAACATTGAGGGATTTAATGGTTGTCGATTAGTCATAACAAGTTAGATAAAGCTCACATTACATTGTTAAATCGATCCCTACATTAAATTTAAATAATTTAGATTATCCATTTCTAAGGTCAAACTAAATTGCTTATTTATAAGCTCGAATCTTTATCGTCTTCCAAATGTCACTCAATGACATAACAACGTCGTAGAGCGATCGGTATGCGCCTGCGCATCTAAGACGACTGTCAACTGTCAAGGCCGCTCGTTTCTTGACCTAGACGCCTACAAACAATACCCAGCTGTCAACGTCCGTGACTTAGAACTTGGGTTAAGTGACTAAATATAGCGCTAGAATAAACATAGCACACTTTAAAAATATTTGAATAATATCTATGAGTTCGGCGCAGCTTTTAAGCTCGTAAAGTAACGAAGCTTCTTTTTTTTCATCGGGAATCTTTATGGCTCCATTTCCCCTAGGAGGCAGAGACAGGGTGAGCTTTTTACTGATAAAACCTGAGAGCGTTTTTCCTGTTAGCAACGCCTGAAGCCAACGTCCCAACGTCACAGGGCGCCCATACATGAGGCCTCAAGCCTTTTAGCCGATTAAAAATGAAAACCGCCCGGTACAAATGCTAGACCACTAGAGACCATTAAAAAATTATCACACTGAAAAATCTATAAAAACTTCAAATGTGATAGATGGCGAGTAAAAAATTCTTTAAATATAACACTCGGCTTCAATATAAATACGTAGGAGTTTTTTTAGCTAATCTCTAATTTAATATAACGATAAAAGCCGTGGTGGCCGAGTGGTTCGAGCAGTTGCCTGCGACGCAAAGGTCGCAAGTTCGAATCCCGACTGCACCAATGAGTTTTTTCTGAACTTAAATACAGTGATTAGTCACACCACGAGCTTTACGATGAAGGAAAACATCGAGAGGAAACCTGCATACGTGTGAGAAGAAATTCAAGGGCGTATGTATAGTTGTGCTGGAGTAACGGCGATGGACTCGCCATCTGTCACGTTGGCACCTAATATACCTCTGGCGGAAAGTGGGTGTGTGGGTATTACCTATACACCTCTGCCTACCCCTTCGGGGACCCTTGTGGGAAGGCGTGAGGATATATTATTATTATTATAATATAACGATATGTCCCGTAATCTCTGCCTTCTATAATTTGTACCAGAAGCTCTAATTCAAGCGTATCTCAAGACAGCTTAACGAAACTGAACTCTATTGTAGGAGTGCTTAAAACTATTTTCTATATTTAAGAGACCGTATTGAAAGTTTAAGTTTAAATTCAGTCGTCCATTCTATGCAAATTCTGTGCATGTTACTCCCGCTAAGCGCGAACGGATGAGTAATGTGGGATTTTGGTGTTACAGTGCATTGAGTCACTACACAAACATGCCGAATAAGATCCCCAGATGCCATCCCCTTCTAAATTTCCTTAGTATGATATGATTGAGAGTTTAAGCTCTTGGGACAATTCCACACAAACTGACATAGCTCCAAATTAAGCAAAGCTTGTGTTATATATGAATGTGGACAAAGCGAAAGATGTATGTAAGTCTAGAGAGAACTGGCCCTCTATACTCTCTGCCTACCCCGTTAGGCGTTAGGTGTGATATTGTGAATTGCTTGCTGTCGCTACAATTATTCAATTATTTATGTTACTTTCAAAATCGTAAGTGCGAAGGGTAAGTTATGGTCACGTATCTGTTATTGACGTAATTGAATTAAAATGGCAAACACGATCAGGGCGGTACACGCATAACCAATTACTTTGGCTTCATAAATAAATGGCTTTATTATTTCCGATATGTACTGAGCTTCAGATGCAAACTCACGACCGAAAAGATAACGAGAGTGCTTTTAAGTTTTACGATTGCATTTTTAATGGGCTGAACAGACCTGTGCGTTAAGAAATGATTACGCCTATTGGTTAAGCCCGAGCTTGTTATATTTCAAGTAATCCGTGCTCATGGGTAAATTATTCACTCGTTTCAAAAGTCAAAACCAACTATTTACACTGTCTTATCGATCAACATTTTTCACAAAATCGCGCCTTTGCGACACTTTAATAAGCGTAAATTACCCCCCCCCCGTTGGTAACCTATGTCTCAATTCATATTTTATTTTCATGGCAACACAATTAAATCTCATATTGAAATCGTTGTGTTGTTGCCAGGAGATTAATAAATTTCCTCCCAGCATCACTGTGTCGGTCGTTTAGTTGACGTTAATGTCGACAAACGCAGCGATAATATCGCACTTTATTGCCGAAAAGAATCGCTATCGAATTTCTTTATGCCGTTGGCGATTTTGTATTTATGAGATAACTTCACGCCTTCCCATAAGGGTCCCCGAAGGGGTAGGCAGAGGGGTATAGGTAGTACCCGCACACCGACTGCCCGCCAGAGATATATTTTAGGTGCCATCGTGCAGATGGCGAGTCCATCACCGTTACTCAAGCTAGCCTGAATTTATTCTCAACAGTATGCAGGTTTCAAGTAATCTGCTCCACGAACAGCTCTAGAATCGTTACTTTCTAAGATTATTGATGCTAAGTTGTAACTTATCTAATTTTTATCTTTTACAGATGGAAATGAGACGACACAAGTCTAGTAGGACGTCCTTTTTAACATACTGGATATTCCTGTTGCAAGTAAGTACGAAATAATTAAACATTGAATAATTATTCCAGTCAATAATTAATAAGGCACTCGCAAGAAAGAGATCGCTATGGTTGGATATGAAGCTACCTAGCAGTGGGCTTAGAAGAAACTTTAACTGTCATGATGGTGATAAAAAATGTTTTCATTGAAATAACTTGTTTTCAAAAAGTACATATCGACCAGATCATTATTGTGCTTGGTTCTTATTAAGAAACATGTAATGAGTGAGGCTACAATGCCAAAGTGTCTGGAGGGTAAAGCAGGTGCAGAGCACGAACACGACTTACTACCTGGCTCAAATCGATTGGATTCAAGGATAGGAACATTAAGATGCCTCGAAACATGCGGTTTGAGACTGGTGAATGTGAACGAATCGAGGTCTGTAAGTCTACAAAGAACCGGCGTTCTTCTCCATCTACCCACTCCAAGTTGCACTCGGAGTGCGATATATATGTTTTTTGCTTGATTATATCTTTGGTTGGTTTTTGCTTGTCCCCAGATGTTAGGCAGCGCCCATCGCGGAGCTGAGGGACACGGAAGGTTGATGGACCCGCCGGCTCGTAATTCCATGTGGCGTTTTGGTTTCCCCAATCCTGTTAACTACAATGATAATGAGCTGTTCTGTGGTGGATATGCTGGTAAGTAGAAGTCAGTGGGTTGTTTTTCTTTTCGCCGGATATATTTATAGGTTGCTGCAAGCTGACTATACATCCGTCTTAAAATTTCTTCTAAAACGTATGCACTGAAAGTCTCGTGGTGTGATTAATTGCTGTAGGTACTTAAGTTTAGACCAAACTAATTGGTACAATCGGGATTCGAGTTGTCGATTGTTGCAGATTGCTACTCGAAATACGTAGACACCAATTTTGCCTTTGCCAAGCCTTCGCATATTATCGTGAGGTTATTACATAAATCCGAAAAAGATTAAGAGAAGCTCAATATGATAAAGGGAGGTTATTTGGGTTATACTGGGTAATTAATTCAGTTGTTGTCATATAATGTAGGTATGTAAGTGTAACAAAAAAAAGTTGTATGTATGTGAATAAACACATTATTTTTAAATTGATTTCGCACCTGTATCAAAGATTAAATAGCATGCTAGTTCATAATTTGAATCAATTCATTTGTGAAAAAATGCTGGTTATAATAACATGGTCATAAGACTCGACATCGACTCCCGGAAATAACCTAAAATTTTATGATGGCAAAAAGGTGTACCTTTTTGCCGAAGTTAATAAATGCCAAACAGACCATTAGACCGGGCTAGCATACATAATGATGCTCTTGTAATCAAATTTTAAAGTCTTTCCCAATAGGTAGTTCGGGGCGTTATCCTTACCTCCCTCCCACTTACCTCCTCTGTGTTCTCATACAAAAATGTTTTCCTCTTATTGATTCCACTAATGAGGCGCGAAGTCGATGAACGGAATCAACAAGTTCACTGAACTCTCCTAGAGAGTCTATCATTGTAAAGATTACGAGATTAAAAGCTCGGTTTGAAAATCTCCGCTTTTTTCTAGGAAGGATTTAATATAGCTTTCAATAAAATTGGAAGGCTAATAAAATAATTAGCATTTAAAAATAATACAAACATGCCAGCTATTAATGATAACATGGCATAAATCTAGCATGATTAAAGTATTAATTCTGCATGCAAATATTAAGTATGACATTTTGATGAGGTTGAATTAATCACTATGCGATCTGATACAGCTTGAAATTAGGCAAAACATATTTCGAAAAGTCGCTATGTTATCTTTGAATTTGTTTGATAATTTTCACTGTCTAATGGCTTCACAGATAATAGAATTGCCTATTTCAGAAAGGAATTAGGTATAAAGTATTTTAGGAAAGGAAGTTTATGTATTTAAGTTTCATTGATATTATTATTTATGTTAACAAATTTAAATAAAAGATTATTGATTTGAATACTTCTACAACATATAACAAAAATTAATAATATTCACAGAAGTTGAACTAACTACAGATAAAATATTTGACCCAAGCTAACAAAATAAATGATTAAGAATAAGTGACATCACGTGTGTGTGTGACGTCACGCGTGACAAATGTTCACGCAGGCACTCAAGAGAGGTAGGCCATAACGGGGTTTTCCATTCGAATTTAGTGCTGCCCGACTGGGGCAGGACCTCCAACTTAAAGAAGTCTGTAGCCAAATAACACAATTTATTGTGTTTTGTTCCTACGCGGTGAAAAAGGTCTCCAGTGATGAGCTATTTGGGGAGGGGGAGGATTGTTATATTGTGCTGGCAGCAAAGGGGTTAGTAGTACTATAAATCTCCGAACATAGAGTGGCAGCGCGCAAGTGATACTTCGGTATCGTTAGCGTAAATAGGCTACGGTACCGTTTCCCATCAGGTCCAATTAAGTAAGTTGTTTTTTTAAAGGGACTGCTTCCCTGATAGTGGCTAGTCATTCATACATTCTTGTTCAGTTCAGTGGGAGCAGAATGAAGGCAGATGCGGTGTATGCGGGGACGCTCACCACTTGAATGAGCCTCGGCCCCACGAGGCCGGTGGCATGTACGGCAAGGGTATAGTCACGAGGCACTACAGCGTCGGCCAGGTAATCCATCATACTTTAACTACCCAGACTTGACCTGACCTACCCAGATTGTGACCAATCTTCCCCGATTAGTGAGTGGATTTTCTTTAAAGTACGTGAGTTTTCGTCGTAAGTCAGAGCATGAGCACATTTGGTTTTATATAAATAGTGGCACATATTATCTCTTAAACTGCCCTATTCCCACGTATTCTATATCTGTAGGCGAAATGTCAGAACAGCCTCCAAGACTTCTGTTCGCGCTAACGCGAGCAAGGGAGCTTTACCTTGAGGGGGCGCATAATAATGAACTTCTGAGGTTATTTCAGGAAATAGAGATCGAAGTGGAACTGACGGCGAACCATCTCGGTACTTTCGTCATGAAGCTGTGCCCGAACAACAATCATAAGCAGGAAGCAAGCCAGGAATGCTTCGACAGGTAGCGTTAACGTTTCCAAAATATCAAGACATAATTACGGTAGAAACGAGCAAGCGAGCGAGCGTACCATTGGTATTTTAAGCGTCCAAAGGTGGTATAACGCCGAGTCTCTATCGGGGCAGAGAGTAAAGATCCAGTTCACGACTACCTACGCAAGGGCTGGATACCAATCATTTCTCTCTGTCCGTCAGTTATAATAGCAGCACCTCGTTGCACCTGCGTTGTTGTTTGCTGTTGGTTGCTGCGCTGCGTTGTTTGCGTGCGTCGTTGCACCCAAGAGACCGGAACCGTCAAATTTAAATTTGACAGTTCCGGTCTCTTAGGTGTCATCATGATGATTTGCCTTCATTAATCAAAATCGAAATATTTCATTTCACATAGGCCTAGATGGGCACTTATAAAACATCGAAAGAGGTGCACGTTTCGCGTTGGGCGTAATAAATGGACTGCTTATTGCTGATTCCGAGATTATCGCGTCCAAACAAACTCTTCAGCTTCCATCCAGCCCTCCACGAAGACGCGCCCCACTAATTTCTGGTCGATGGGGTCGCGGGATGTGGGGAGTATGACCCGAGCCTATTAATTGTAGTGTGCGTGTCATAGGTAATCAGTGTGTACCGATAATACTCACACATCAGTGAAGGTAAGGTTGCACACTATAAACTGTAAGGAATAATAGTGGGGCGCGTCCTCGTGGATGGCACTATCTATAGTCTACACTCATATGTTAACTGCTCATATCTCTTCTACAAGTACTATGTAATGTTGAAGGTATCCCCTGTACGTGGCTGAAACAAGAGAGGACCGGTTTCTCATTCCCCTAGATACCGCCAAGAAGGAGATATTCAGATATCGGGTGCGTCTGCCGCCTTACGTAACTTGCACGCAATGTGTGCTGCAGTGGACATATTATACTGGTGAGTTAAGATAATATTGAAGCCGATGTTTGCTGATGCTGACGTATTTACGGACGTCTAACTTATCTTTATTATTTATCTTAATTAGCCGTGGTGGCCGAGTGGTTCGAGCAGTTGCCTGCGACGCAAAGGTCGCAAGTTCGAATCCCGACTGTACCAATGAGTTTTTTCTGAACTTAAGTACAGTGATTAGTCACACCACGAGCTTTACGGTGAAGGAAAACATCGAGAGGAAACCTGCATACGTCTGAGAAGAAATTCAAGGCGTATGTATAGTCGTGCTTGAGTAACGGCGATGGACTCGCCATCTGTCACGTTGGCACCTAATATACCTCTGGCGGAAAGTGGGTGTGTGGGTATTACCTGTACACCTCTGCTTACCCCTTCGGGGACCCTTGTGGGAAGGCGTCAGGATATATATTATATAATATATATATATATATATATATATATATATATATATATATATATATAACTTATCTTTATGAAAGCCTGTGGGTGTGTCTACTGATTCACTTTCCCCAAAGGCCCCCGAAGGGGTAGGCTGAGGTGTGTAAACAGTACCCACGGGACAAATGTCGATTCCATCGCCGTTTCTTTAGGACGACTATACATACGAGGCATGCCTAGTATGTACGTCGTCGTCGTATCGCTGAATTTCTGCTCAAACGTATGCAGGTTTCTCCTCGATGTTTTCCTTCCGCCCAAAGACCGTGATGTGACTAAGTCACTGTACTTTTATCAATAAAACTCATTGCTATGGAATTCGAGCTTGCTGTCTTTGTGTAGCAGGCGACTGCTCGAAACACTCGGCCACCGCGGCTTGTAGCTTTTTGTAACCTACTCAAATAATATTATATTATTTTTTTATATAATATGCAAATGAAGTTAAATAATTTCTTCGCCAGAACACGGTTTGTTACATATGTGATGTTTAAAATTTTAAATGTACATAGTAATTGAATTACGCGTTCGCCCACATAATATTGGCATGCGAAAAATCGTAGGTAGGTACCTCGGATGGAAAGCAATTACATGGGCGTTATCTTCGTGGGGTCGTGAATCTGTAACCTAATTATTTTCAACAGGCAACATGTGGGGCATATGCCCAAACGGAACGGAAGCGGTTGGCTGCGGTAGGTCGGAAACGTTCCGCAACTGTGCCGACGTGAGCGTGATTACCAGCACTGGAGGACTGCCTCCTGCCTTCGCCGGGGACCTGCGGAGGGACAATCCCTTCCTACTGTACTATAGGGATCTCTTCATGCCTAAAAACGTCTTCCCCCTCGTCGTCAGGTATGGAATTCTATCTTCTGGTACAGAAGGTACAATTTGTATTGTCATTTCACTTGTCATGTTCGTGTTCGCATGTCATGTGGTTATATGTACCTGTAAATGTATTCAAATGGTTCCACTGCGTGTAATTATTTCAGGGGCATTGATAAGGAACTGGCGTTGTTGCGTATATTCAATAGGTAACACGGTGTTTATATAAATAGCAATCAATTATGTGTTGTGATAATATTATTGTATGTGGATTTTCTTTCAGCAATCGTCTAACACAGTATGTGGAGGACCTTAAACCGCAGATTATTAGGTACCGTTTTGTTATTTTGAAGGTTTGGGCTCGTCGCGGTGACGGAGAACCTCGGGACAGCGGTGCCCATTGTGAATAAATTCCCCAACTTGTGTAACTGTAGCCGGTTGTGTAAAAACGCACGTGTTGTGACTAACAATATACTTGTGGCTCGTCTTTTAAATTCCTTTGTATATATGTGACAAATCGTCAAGAGACCTCTTTGGATACGGTCGTAGAATTTACGTGGAAGTTTTTGCTATTTGATTATCAACGTTAATTCGTAGTTGACACTTACGGAGGAGTTGGCAAAGGTGACACTCGCCACTTTGAACACAAAATTTTCTGATGTAAATTTTTCTACTGCTGAGATGGTTTGGCCATGTCGAGAGAATTAATGAAGAACGATTGACGAAAAAAAGTGTATAAGGCGAGTGTGGATGAAAGTGCTGGAAGGGGTAGACCTAGGCGGACGTTTCTAGATCAAATTAGGGACGTCTTGAAAAAAGGCCAGGTCAAGAGTACCTTAAACCGACGACCATGTATGAAGAGAATAATGAAAGTGGACGAAGCGAAAGAAGTATGTAAGGATCGTAGCAAGTGGAAAGAAGTGGTCTCTGTCTACCCCTGCGGGAAAGAGGCGTGATTATTTGTATATATGTATGTATATTTTTCTACTCAGTAGAATAGAAGTTGCATTGAATGGAAATACATACTCAATAGTGGGTGACATGTCAAATGACTTTGTAAATATAAAGCTATCAATAAAAACCGAGTATTTTTGTAGGCAGCCGTATCTGGGATTATATATTAAAAAATATTTCCATGTCTGTGAGCGAGTGGCTCGAGTTGCAACACAAAAAATGCGAGCTCGGAACCGAATGTATCAATGAGCCTTTTTGAACTTAAGTACAGTGATTAGTCACACCACGATCTTTAAGGTGAAGGAAAATATCGAGAAGACATCTTCATACGTTTTAGAAAAAAATCAAGACGTATAGTCGTGCTTGAGAAACGGCGATGGACTCGCCATCAGTCACATTAGCTGACTGATATCTCTGAAAGTGGGTGTGTGGAGTTACTATCTACACACCTCTGCCTACTCCTTTTGGGGCCTTTGTGGGAAGGAGTGAAGATACTATTATTTATTAAAAAACCCTTTTGAAATGTGGTTTGTAACAACATGTATATATATGTATGTGTAAGAAGCATTTGTGTGACTAACACCGAAACATCTATGTGTGCCTAAGCCTTGTACTGCAGACTGTGTTAACATCCCTTAGAACTCTCCGAATGCCCGTATTGGCCTCTTTTCTTGGGAATGTGTATTTGTAAATAAAAATACTTCAGTAACTTAGTTTATTTTATGATCCGCATAGTATTTTAATCCTTGCATTTATATTTATAGGGACCAAGTTTGTGTGCCATCTAAGGGCTTCCGTAAGATACCTGGAATGCTGAGCTGGTGCCAGACCAACTGCCTCCGATACCCTCCGAACTGTCCACCAGCCCTTTGTACCTGCCCGTGAGTTTAATAATTAATATGTTCTACTACCAAAGAGAAAGATTCTTGCAGGGTCGGCAGCGCGCGAGTGTTACCCCTGGCGTTGCAAGCGTCCATAGGCGGTGGTAACCACTTACCATAAGACGGACCGCATGCTTGTATAAAAAAAATGCACAAGATCACTTAGTGAAAATTCTAAGGAGTTACTTGCAAATCTATAGGAGCTATTGTCGCCTATTATAGATATAATTTCAAAGATAATAATAGTAGAGCATACTAGAGCGCTTCGCTCTACCCTAAAGACTTGTAGGCGACGAACTTGATCTGAGTTATTTTTTTTTAGATTTATGGTCTTCCGCACAAATCGTGAAGCTAATCTTAAATTGCACTGTGCTGACATCTGACCATTAAATATTCCTTATAATAATTTAGATTTTGCTTTGGATTATTTTATCCCAGATTTATCGATGTGATCAAAAAGCAGCTTAGTGTAATTTTATGCTTTATGCTTATAACTGTCAAATCTTAAAAGAAACTAAGTTAACGGCTTCACTCTCTTCAATGTAGTTTTTTTTTATAGTTATTATAGAGATATTTTCTGTTGACTGGGAACACTGTGTTACAGAGGCAATAATAAAATAAATAAATACCTGGCGCACTTAATTATCTGCCTACCCCGTAAGGGACTTGGCGTGATGATATGTATGTATGTAAAAACAAAGCTTGTGGCTATGGTACCTAGACTATATAGTCGTGTTCATCACACAAATATCTGCGACCCCAAGTTTCGCAGTCAGAAGCTCTAACCACAAGACCAGACGTCGCTTACCTTTGGTTCTGACCATTGAAACATACCAAGTATGACACGATTTTAAAATTTCCAGAAGCGAATGCGATGCCATCGGTGAATTGGAAGGACAAGAGGGCGCCGACGTGTACTGCATGGACCAGTGCATTGTGTACCCTCCACACTGTCCAGAGAATAGGTGCAACTGCTCCTAGTTGTGGATACAATACTCTCGCTCAATTCTTCCTGCTAATTCAAGTCAAGTTCAACTTGCTGAGCGTATTTTTTATTAACCATATTGCACTTCAGAAGCATACAAACTCCTTCCCTTTATGAACGCTCAACTGATGGGATAGCGACCAAAAGGCCATTATCAATATCAATATTTTTTATGAAGCATGTTATTCTAAACCAGTGTTTCCCAACCTTTTTTAGGCCATGTCCCACCTTAACATTACTAAAATGCTTACGTACATAAAATTTTTTATTTTTAAATAGACCAAAGCGAAAGGGTTAATGTCGTGTCGAGTCCATTTTTAAATTACTCCTAAAATATCAAATTGCCCCCTTGTGGTGCGTGGGCCCCACGTTGCGAAACACTGTTCTAAACCCTTTTTTGTACTGCGTAGTAGGATACCTGTTTGCGCCATCTATTGACCAGTGTTGAAACTATAGCAACTGAGGAATAAGCTACGTATTTTATCGAGATGCAACCCATGGAGAGGTACCTAAATGTGTTTGTAGAGTAAAGTTTAATTTAAAGATATGTATATATCTATAGTTCAATTTGTTTAAACATTCATCTACCTGCATATGTGATATAGTATATTATGTAAGTATTTAAATTGTATGTTTTTATATGTATAAAGTTATACTTATTTGATATTTCGTATTATTCGCAGCTTGCATTATAACTAAATTCAAAGGCTGTCAAAACCTAGTACCTACCTATATTTTTTTTATTAAATCTTTTTTCGTATTTATTAATAATTATAAACATATATATATATATATAAACTTATAAACCTATAAGTACATATATTATATACCACCAAAGTGGCAAGCATGTGAACTATACCTGTAATAGTACTTTCGAAATACCTTTTGATGTTACTCTAAAGCCTTATACAGCCTATTTATATATTGTACAGCAATTGTACAGTAGTTTTATTATTATTGTAGGTGTCATTTTGCTGTAGATAAAGACGTCGGTAAATTAAGAACAGAAGCCCAAATAAAGTCACATTCTTTTTATGTCTTTATAAGGTACAATAGGGACATGGGTTTTTCGGGCATAGGTAATATGACGATGACAATTTTCGTCACGTCAGTTTCGACCAGCGATTGTAATATCACGTCATTTTATGTCCTTACAAAACAATGATTATGCCATAGTTTTACCTGTGCCACATGTAGATATTAAGTGAAATGGTTTATATAGAATTTATTTTTGTATTATAAATGTATTCATAATTAAAAGTGCCTTTAAATAAGAATCGTCGTTTTCTTTAACCCTTAACTCAGACAGCACATTATTTAAATTATTTGCCGAAAGTAGCAGCCTCTGTTTATGCCGGGTAATTATGTTTTTTTATAATGTACAGCTTGCTCATCAAACAACCACATTGGATTTGTTTCTTTTCCAGTTTCCTTGAACAGTTATAACGGGCAGTAGTATGAATACAATAAACAAAAAAATATACTAATAATTTGATAATAATAGTGTGTGGGTATTACCCCTACATCTCTGCCTACCCCTTCGGGGACCCTTGTGGGAAGGCGTGAGGATATATATATATAATAATTTGAATAAGTGGCGGCACCGCCTATATAGCTGTCCGGTAATATACATTATTTCTATAAAATTTAACTTTAAGATTATAAAGTAATGTATTCATGCGTTTTTATAAAAAACAACATATTGACGTGTTAAAAAAACATACGATCTTATTTCTTGTTCAACATGAGGAAAAGCATTTGTAAGTGTGGAACCGAAACGTCGGCTGACTGACATTGACATTGACGTCGTCCGTATATGGTCGGGTCGATTATTTACGCAAAAACTTATCAACATTGAAAATAGGTATAAAAAAAAATGAGCGATCTTTTAGAAGACGATTTGGAGTTTCGTGGGGGAACCTTGCAGCTGTCAACTGACACCATAGCTTTGGACAGTGGTGATAGCCCGGGAAGAGTAGTAAACCCTTCCCCTAGAAACAGACCTGAGACCAACGTTCATCCTTCGGTTCTGTCCGGGGCTGACTCCCTAACGTCGTCTACGGCATCATTTGCCGGTAAGTTAAATAAAATTCTTAATGAACTTGGCCGATTCCCAAAGGTCCGTAGACCGTAATTTAACAATAATTAAGACCGTATTTTTACGACACCTATGTTAAATAATTCCTACAGTTTGTACCAGCGTTTTTATTTCTAAAACTTTAATTAAGCTAGCTCGACGTCAGTTTCAAATTTCACAAATTCTTTGCTTACCATCAATCTACAATTGCTTCAACCTATAACTTTTTAAAAACTTGACATACTATCAAGATCATGAAGAGGATGTAAACTTACCTCAAATGGGATAGTTATGAGACAGTTACATTTTTAATAGCAACATCTAGGCTATCTAGGTCCATGCTAGATGATTACTGTGTTCATAGACACAGATGCAGTGTCTATGAACACAGTAATCCCAAGAACTATTAATCTAATTTGAAAAACTTTTTGCATTAAGTAGCCCATTTACTGAGGAAGGCTATGTGCTGTATATTATCATCCAATACCAAAGGAGTAGATCATTAATTGTATATGTATAACCAAGTTCAATGCGGTTGTTTAACGAAAGCAGAGAGTTAGTATATACATTCTAGTACATATTTTCAGATGCTAGAACTGAGGAGCCACACAATGCAGAAGGGCAAACAGAGCCTGTCCAGACTGTGTACCCTCGTTATGATGTGCCTTTTGATAAGAACAACATCAAAGACTTCTTTACATTCCGCAAAGGAGTTGTTGAGCATGCTATACAAGAGTGCATCACAGGACTGCTGTTCCCAGAGGATGGGGAGTATTTGGGCTCATGGCTGCTTACAGAGTAAGGATTTAATTATTTACATACATATAAGAGGGAGTTTACAATAACTTATTAATTCTGTTTTTCGTGTATAGAAATACCTATGCTTGAAACTCTTCTATTGATATGTACAAAAACAAAATATCTATTCACAAGAATAGATATTTTGTTTCAGGAATATTTATCAAAATGTGTTTCAGAATAACATTGTGGGACAATGAAAAGGAGAGGATCATCCTACTAACATCTCGGCTGGTGATGACAATTAAGTATGACTTCATTGCTATGAAACAGCTGGACTTCAAGAAGACATACCTGGATGACTTGGACACTATGGTCGTTGGAGAGCTAGTGTATCCACCATCTTCGTTAGTCCCGTGAGTAGTCAAAATTATTGTCTTTGGGCTCTTTTGTGTTTAACTTAATAAAATATTTTCTAACTTGGTTTAATCTCATACTTGTGATATTCGGTGGCTGGCTGTTGTTGTATCATAAATGATTAAGCATCTTAACATCTTTCTAACACTCATATGTGATAACAAGCAAACACTTAAGCACATACAAACACCCATACACTAAGCCGTAAACCCTAAAGTGCCTGAAAATTAGACTCCTATTTGGTGATACAGGTGTCTAGTTGAGACACCTGTATCACCAAATTTCATATAAGATGAGAGAATTTCTGAAGATTTTAATACCTAGCCACTTCGGCAAATTTATGCATAAACACTGCAATATTTAAACATCTAGAATTCCAATGCCAAACATATAAACAACCTAAGACCTACACACTCAAACACGAACACACCTAAACACAACATCTAAACATCCAATGGCTAAACACCTAAAGCTCTTTACACCTGACACCAAACAATTGGTGGGCACATTTAATTAAAAGGCTTAGGCTGTGACTGTCGCGGGTGTCTCCTGGTTGAACATGAGTGTGTTGTGGCCTTACCACAGCCGGCTGAACGGCATCGCGACAGGAGTGACGTCAGTGGTGAAGGACTGCGTGATCGACCGCCTGTGTCGGCGGCCAGGCGGCGCGGAGGCCGGGGATATTAAACTGTTCGATCCCAAATATTTTGAGCCTAGGTACATTTGAGTTGCCGTAGACGCGCATTCGTACGTATTCTTTGTATGTATTTACGCGATTTTTAGTTATATAACCGGTAGTGCCGCTATGTTAAAGCTGCTACATTTTTTTTTGTTGTATAAAAAAAAACAAAAAAACATAGCAGCATTAACATTACTAGCACTACCGGTTATTATTGCATGCTTACATCCCTATATATTACCTATATATATGTATATTTGAACAATTGAAGTGTATGTTTATCATATCATAATAGGTACCAGTTTTTGTTTGCATATACCTAAAGTCCTACAACTGTATGGTGCAAAATCACAATTTGTTTCTTTTTATCTGTCTGTTGGTTGTTGTGGCTAATCTCCGTGGCTAATAAACGGCCCGACCGATTTGGACTTTCTCTGGTAGATATCAAATGTTTATTTGTTGCTCATATATATATATTATATATAATAATATAATATAATATATCCTCACGCCTTCCCACAAGGGTCCCCGAAGGGGTAGGCAGAGGTGTATAGGTAATACCCACACACCCACTTTCCGCCAGAAGTATATTAGGTGCCAACGTGACAGATGGCGAGTCCATCGCCGTTACTCAAGCACGACTATACATACGCCTTTGAATTTCTTCTCAGACGTATGCAGGTTTCCTCACGATGTTTTCGTTCACCGTAAAGCTCGTGGTGTGACTAATCACTGTACTTAAGTTCAGAAAAACTCATTGGTACAGTCGGGATTCGAATTTGCGACCTTTGCGTCGCAGGCAACTGCTCGAACCACTCGGCCACCATATCATATACAAGGCTATTGTACAAATAATGTTAAGTGTATTTAGCTATGCAATTGATGCCTAAAGTATTTTAACTTATTCAACAAAGCTTCTATAGTCTGCTTTTTATGTACAAAAGATATATCTGGTTTATATATTTCATGCTATATTTATAGTAGGTATAATATTTACATAAGCAGTAATGTTGTGTTTTGTCACAAGCTTTGAATGCTTTGTGTGTATGCTACAATGTAATACATAAGAATACGAACTTAGTCTTCTTCACCACCATCACCGTCACCGTATTCTTCACTATCTTCGTCATCATTATCATCTTCTTCTTCATCATCATGACCAATAAAGTTGGGCTATATTATATATCTCGTGTTTCAATTGTATTATAGAGAACGCAATCTCCGCGGGGTCCGTCTCATGTGGAATAAAGGCGAGCCGGTGCCCCTCAAGACCGTGTGGAACCCTTTCAGCCAAGACGTGCCCTTCCTTACTTTCGCGTCGCATCCAATTTACTGGCATAAAGGTGAACTTGGAGCGTTATAGCCATTCCATACCATTAAGTGCACGCGTGTTTATAAAACACAATGTTTGTTTGCTTCATCCTCATTTATTAGTCTCTTCATATATGAATAATAATAAAATACATACATATCATCACGCCGAGACTCTAACGGGGTAGGCAGTGTATAGAGCGCCTCTTTCGCTTCGTCCACATTCATCAGTCTCTTCATACATGCTCGACGGTTTCGAGTACTCTTAACGTTCCCGTACTTGAGCGTCCGATCTATTTGATCCAGGTAGTTGGAACGTGGTCTTCCTCTGCCTCTTCTTGCACACACTTTTGCTTTGTATATCTGTTTCGTCAATCTTTATCACCCATCCTTTCTATATGTCCAAACCTACGTAACATGCCTTTCTTCATCTTTACAATCACGCCCTCATCCATAATAATAAATAATTCTTAACTTATATATTTTACAGACGACGGCGTGGAAGAGAGATCTACTTACGACATGGAAACCTTTGCTTTAAAACTCCAAAGAGCTATAGAGTGTATGCCTTCGTCGTCTTGCTGCATCCACCACTCGCCAATCGTGATCCAGAGTTACGTAGGAGTGACGTCACTCCTCCACAACAAGACCAGCATGGGTTTCTTCAAGGTCAGAGGGAAGTTTAGCTTCTAATGGTCCTTATATTTGTCAAAATGTACGAGTTTGAGTTCGTCTGGTTTGTGTGCAGGTCATATTGGCAAAAATATCTAAAACGCTGGTACTACGCTATCTTCTACATAAGTATCTTTATATTTTAAAGTTAGCATTTTAGATCTACAAGCGCTTTATCGTACGAGGTGGAGCATTTGGAAAGCAAATATTGAAGTCAAGAAACAATTACTTACAAGCGTCAATGTTAGTAATTACACGGCATTAAATCTGAATTTGTGATTGGATCAAGTGCGTCTAGACCATAGCTCTGTCTAGGGGCCGTACCTCGCCGGGCTGTAGCACTCACTCAAGTGTGATTAATAACTATACCAATAATGTAAATATATATGGTTTGGTTCTTTGGATGAACGCGATAATCCCAGGAGCTAATTAATTAATCCCATTCGAAAAAATATTTATGCATTTAATAGCCATGTTCGTGGGTTTCATCATAATGCTGCAGTTCGCGGGGTGAGCGGAGAAGTGAAATTTACCGTGGGTGCATGCACAGCTAGTCCTACGCTATACATGATGTCTCAGAAAATAGAACAGGTTCTTGAAGTTGTAGGATGTTGTAAATATATCACCAAGACGATGCAATAAAACAAATAGCTGCAAAGATAACAAAATGTCAACATTATTAAAGGGAATACTACTCATATAGAAACAACACTGGTTTTTTTAGTTTTTTTAGAATCTTTCAATAACATAAATAAAGAAAAAACATAGTTCGATTTTACTTGTATAACTTTATCGTTGTTATGCGAAAATAAGGTAAAAAAAACAACTTTGGGTGTATTTTTTTATTTTCATATTTGCTTCCATTAATTGTGCCCTATCATAAATTTGAGCAACTGTCCTATTTTCTGAGACAACCTGTTTAAATAGGTAGCTTTAACTTTCGTCATAAACGTATGGCTCTAGGAGGCAGCCTGCTACTTATTTCTAGGGTGAAGTGAAACTTAACATATTGTATTTAATAGATCCACGAGCCACAGGAACAATGGCCGCTCGTCTATAAAGCCATTTGAAATTCTAAGCACAAAAAATTATTCAAAATTCTGAAATCTTGTATCTTAAAACAATTTAGCGAGCTATTTTATTTTAGCGAGGAGTTTGTCAAACTTGCCACTTTCAAATTATTTGTTACCCAAGAATAATGAATATTAATAGGGTTTAATTTGTTTTTAGTTAGGGTGCTCAAGTCAAGATCTCAATGCATGGAAATAGTTTTAATGAACTTTATATACAGTTATTTATGTACCAGATTTGAATGTGTCTATTTCATGCTATGTAAAATTCTCCAGCCCCCGTTTTTTCGCGACTACATATATGGTGGTGTGTATGCATTGAATAATATTGTAACTTACTTCATAATAATATCTCTCGCGAATAAAAAAGAGAGTTATATATACGATTAATGTATCGACAATTCGATTGTCCGATTTTCGATTCGTATAAATATCGGTAAATCGACCAGTTTAAAAGACTTATATTAATCGGCAGATATTAGTAGTTTTAGTACTCAAATTAATATAGCGAAGGGTTTAGCATTTGAGATGGTTAACAGTATTATACACCTAATTAAATATTAGGCGCCTAATATACCTCTGGCGGAAAGTGGGTGTGTGGGTATTACCTATACACCTCTGCCTACCCCTTCGGGGACCCTTGTGGGAAGGCGTGAGGATATATTATTATTATTTTATTATTTAACAGTATTAAGCATTCCCAGTGTAGGTAATGTACCTATTACGACTAAATATTATTAGTATACATAGTATATCAGTATAAGCATGAACACAGCTCGTGTAGTGCTAAATAAAAAAAACATGTCGTTTGGTTCTTGGAATATTGTTGATACCATCCTCAGAGTGTGGTTATCTCTCGGTGGTTTTCCGGAACCTAATTGTTTTTGACAATGGCAGTCAGCGTAGGTATAGTCATGCATGTGCTAAGGCGGTGGACTCTCCATCTGTCACGTTGGCACCTAAAATATATATCTGGTGGATAGTGGGTGTGTGGGTGTGGGTACTGCCTATACACCTCTGCGTAACGCTTCCGGGACCCTTGTCAGAAGGCGTGAGACTATATTGTTATTATTATTATACATTTGTAGTTTATCTATTATAAGTTTCTTTAAAAATATATATACGAAATATACGGTTAAACGCGAGTCACAATATTAAGGCCAGTGTCACATAGTATTCCACGCATTATATAAATATGAATACAAATAGATAAAAAATTATGCGATTTTTATAAGTTTTATTGCATCACGCTTAATTAGATTCAATTATTTTCTGATTACTGATTCCTATTAACAAAAAGCCTACTATGCGCGTAGGTCATTATTATTAAAAAATGCCAGAGATGTGTATTTGCAGAAGATAATTCTTCCCGTAAACATTCTTCAATAATGTTGTTCTGGTATTGCACAAACTGCAAGCGAATAAGGCGAATGCATTTCGCTTTTACACTTAGTTAAAATGTACAACCAAGTTGATACTTCTACACATTCTTACAGAAAGGACTATTTCTGAAAGAATTATTACTTAAATGTACCTGTTATGTTTGCAAGATATTGTTAATTGTTTTATCATAGTATAGTATAGTTATATTGGTTATAAGAATGTATTGTAGCTTTTGCATGACAAAGGTAGGTAGGTATGTGTGTGACAGTAAAGAGTATTTAAGAATATATTATACAGTGCGTTTTCAAAGAACTTTATCGCTTTCAAGTTTTAAAAAACATCTTTAGTGCATAATCTCGTGTAAATGTACATCATCAGTAGACGTATCAGAAATTGACATTGTCAAATTAACTATCTTGTAAAGTAAATGTATTTCTGAGTGGAGCAAGGGTGACTGAATATTCTTCTTTGTGCTAGCACTCTATGATTGACTCCAATTATGGAGAATTTGGGCACACGATTCCTTGCACATGGATACAAGACTATGCACTTAAATGTGTAATACTTACACATTTAAGTGCATAGTATTGCATTATTTAATACACCATAAATACAATTATACAACATATATATTATTATATGTTGTATAATTGTATTTATGGTGTATTAAAATCATTTACATATACGTACTTTACGCAAACGTAGTGGGGATGGACTGCAAATATAAATATGTATGCTGTATTCAAATACAATGAACTATTAATTATCCTTAGAAATTTATTCTTATCTATAAAATAATCTAGGAGTTTTGCGTCGAGCTAAATGCTCAATTCTACTATCTATATAATAAATAATATTGTTGGTTATGTAATTTTGATTTATAATTTTATATATTACGTATTTTATACATGAGGTTTATCGGAAATTAATACTAATATGTTTGATATCAATGACTTTAATATTAAGCTTTGGGCCTATTATAAATCGCTCCTTATTCTATACTTATTCTATAAATATTTAATTAAATAAAATTCCGTTAATAAAAATATAGTGGGTGATAATTTGGAAAGTATGAATTTGCGTTGCTTTACATTGTAAATGTATTCTTTTATTGCTGTTGAATCATAATTATCTCTCACTTATCTGTATTCTAATAAAATATGAAAATAAATGTGTCTTTTAATAGCCTGTTATCACTTTTTTTTTCTCCATAAATACATATTCAAACGAATCAGCCATTGAATTGTCTTTGCTTAAAATGCTTACATCTAATCAAATTCCCTATCATGCCACGTGTCCGGTAAAGCGTAGTTCTCCCAAAAAGCATCTGGTAAATTTGCCATGGCTATATCATATTCGTCTGTTGCCACTTCCCTTACGTATCGAATATTTTCCACCCAAGACAAGTCGTTTTCTGTATTTTTCCTGTATATTTTAGGTACAGATTTATTCTTAGGGTTCCGCTTGGTTTTAATAGTACTGTTGTCATCTTGAAATGGTGTATTAGATTTGATTTTGGGTGCTTGACCTTTGCGAGCTTTTTTAGGTTTCGGATTTTTACAGACAATTTCCGTCTCAATTTTTTTCCTAATTACAGGTTGGGGAATATTCGAAGATAAGTCTTTACAAACACATTTTTCATTTAATGCATCGGATGTTTCTGTGCACGTTTGTTTTAATACTGAATTAGGGTTTTGTCTGAATCCACTATTGGTGTTATTCTCGGACTGTTTATTACTATTATAATTTTTTTGTAATGTATGTACTGAAACATTTGCTATATTTATCTTTGCAATAGGTTTCCTTATATCATCATGTATGTTTTCAGAAGCAGTTTGAGCACACGGCCCAGTATTGGATTTTAAATAAGTTTCGCCATTAGCTTCAACATGATTCATTATTGTTGAGCTCCCAAAATTAATACAAGGACTTGGTGATAATTCTTTACATGCATTGTTACTCACGGGTGCTTCAGAAGCATTTGAATTATTAATATTTGTTTCGATGTTAGCGTCCAATACATTCTGAGCGTTGTCGAAATTATTAAACTCGTGATGTTTTGCATTATCTTCTATAAATAATGTGGAAATGGCTCTTCGCACATTCGCAACTAAGTTAGTTCTTTCTTGCATTTCAATTTTATTTTTAAATCTTGCTACTCCATCAGTACTTTGTACATCTACGTTCAGTTCTTTCTCGTTGTCATTAATAATGTTAATTGCAGTATTAGCTGAGCTGAGCTGAGGAAGCTGTAGGTCTTCGCCAAGCTGAGAATTAACAGGCGATGGGGCTACGAACACTGTTTGAGATGGCTTTTCAATACTTTCAACTCCATTTCTTTCTTGGGCTTCGGTAATGATTCCCTTCATACACCTAGTTATTTTCTCTATAACCTGAAAAATAAATAATAATTAATTTCTATATACTACTAGCAGACCCGGCCACGCGTTGCTGTGGCTAAGGATTTTGTTATTATAATTGTGACTGTCAAATAATTTGCAATAAAATAATATTTCGACTATAAATTGAGATGTAAGATATCCTATCTTTCAAGTTGGAACAAACTGCACACGGTGTGCAAATTTGATTAAAATCGGTTTAGTAGTTTAGGAGTCCATCGCGGACAAACAACGTGACACGTAATTTATATATATTGATATAGTTCGTCTTTTGTTATTATCCTGACTCTATTCCGATAAACTGCCACTCCTAAGAAATATTGCAATGAAGGTACAAGTTTGAGGGCTTACCACATAGGCTTGGCTATCCATATGAGCTTAAAGTTTATATACTACTAATGTCCCAAATATATATTTATGTAGGTATAGAGGCACTTTTTACTGTAGTTGTTGCTATAGGTGTCCGAGAAGCGACAGTAAATCGTTGCTATATTGGTGCATCCTTTAAATTTACTGATAACACTTTAATATCGGAGAGGAAAATAAATAGCGTTTCCAAGTAATAAAATTGTGTCAATGAATATTGCGCACGGGCTTGGTATCCTGCGGGCTTTTTATGGCTCAAGTTGATTATATAATTGAAGTATATAAGTTTTATCTAAGTAGGTAAGAGCCGTAGTAGTCGCGTGGTTCGAGTAGTGGCCTGCAACACAAATATTGCAAGCTCGAATCCCGTCTGTACGAGTTTTTCTGAACTTAAGTTCAATGATTAGTCACACTACACTGTGAAGGAAAACATCGAAGCGTTCTAAACCTTATTCTGATATAATATTTACACTATTGTAGCGCTAAATTCAGGGATTAAGCTATACCTGCATGGCAACGATGTGGTTACCGCTGCCTACGGAGTATGGACGCTTGCATCACGACGCGCCAACCCAACCAAACCAAACAACAAGTGATATAATTGACTATATTACTCGAATTTATAAAGCTATAAGATTATGAACACTCATACACGAGTTTTTAATATAAGTAGGTAATTTACTTTGCCTAGCGAGCTTACTTGCGCGAACTTAATTTCAACCTCACTATAACGTGGTTAGTCACACCACGAGCTTAACGGTGAAGGAAAACATCGAGAGGAAACCTGCATACGTCCGAGAAGAACTTCAAAGGCGTATGTATAGTCGTGCTGGAGCAACGGCGATGGATTCGCCATCTGTCACGTTGGCACCTAATATACCTCTGGCGGAAAGTGGGTGTGTAGGTATACCTATACACCTCTGCCTACCCCTTCGGGGACCCTTGTGGGAAGGCGTGAGGATATATTATATTATTATTATTATACTGTAACGTAATATCGTGATAGTAAAGATATAAAGGCAACCTGAAGAGATCTCTCATCCCCACGACAGATGCCTCTATACGATGTTACTTCTTGAGCATAGAGTTCAGCGGCGCTCTCTGGGATCGGCCGGTTTTTATAAACATAGTCTTCTAATTTCATGCTTATTTCCATCAGTCGCGACGCAATAATCTTTTTCTAAACAATATGTAACACATGTTAACATTTAAAAACGAAACTTTATTATTGTAAGAGCTTTTCTCTTTATAAATATAGATATCGCTATAAAGATAGTGCCATCCACGAAGACGCGCCCCACCAATTTGGTAGTCGAAGTAGGCGCGGGATGCGGGGAGTATGACTCGAATCTATTAATTGTAGTGTGCGTGCGTGTGCACTCATAAGTAATCAGTGTGTACCGATAATACTCAAACATTAGTGGAAGGTTGCACACTTACACTATAAACTATGAGGAAGAACAGTGGGGCGCGTCTTCGTGGATGGCATGGGTGGTGGAAAGAGTTCTCTAAATAAACAAATATGATTATCAGAGGCGTAACTAACCATCTGTGACTTGTGTCAAATTAGTTGCTGGTCCCCCTTATATGTAAAAAAACATGTCGGACGCTGTTGTTTAGCTTCTATAAATTACTTAAGTGTAGTTCAAAATATATTTCTATATATAAACACAGACATCTCGCTCAGAAATTCAGCATAATATTTCCAGCGTGGAGATACATACATATCATCACGCAGTCTTTTCACGTATGCTCAAGCTCTCACCATCTAGGGTAGGGCATCCTCTACGGTTAGGGTCCGTGGTAATTTGCCAACTCTGCTACCTTATAATTACGCCACTGGTAATTGCTCCATGGGTGTGATAGTGGATAACCCACTTTTCTCACGCCGTGGAAAAAAAAGTGCCAACGTGACAGAAAGTCGGAGTGCTTCAGGTACAACATCTCAAACGCATTCAGATATCATGTAATGACAAAACTGATACTGTAAAAATATAAAGAAATACCAACTTGTTTAAATAATACGCTGTTAATTCCTTTCTTTTTCCTCGGCATTGTGGTTTTTATTTTATTGATCTGTTAGCAATGCTTCCAAACAAATTTGAATCTGGATTCTGGAACACAGTTACCAAAATGCGCGCTAATTTAGCTTTTTAAATTTTAGGTTGCCAGCCCTTAATTTTTATAAATTATATTTTATTTAATAAATCCTACGCTTTCAACTTTAAACGTTTGATATGTCAGGATGAGGATGATGACGATAATAATGTATCCTGATTGATTTGATAAGCGGTTAACCTTATATTGCATGGACATTCAGAATTCAGTGCGGTTCTGTCGCTCCAGGCAGTAACTGCTTCCCGAAATAAAAAAAAAACTAAATGGCAACAGAAAAAAACTAAAATGATTTTAATAATACAATTGTTGATTGTGTTATTCACAATAAACTTCGGTGATGCTGGATATTATGGGACATCGCCGGCAAGTGAAGGTTACTATGCGTAAGTATAGTTTATTTTACTTGTCATAAAATGGTTATCAACTTCTTTGGATGAAAAAAAATACTGGTCTCAATTTGGCGCGAAAGATTTTTTTCTCATATAGAAGTAAAAAGCATAAACATTTTTTTGTGGTGTCTATACAGATTATATTCTGCATAATATGCCTAATAGGGATATTATTTTATATATTCTTGGCCTATAAAAGGCCTTTCTTAAATCATTAACAATGGCGCTAGACGTGTTCGCTCCCCTATCTTGTAATATTTTCTTTGTAGGGGTCTGGCAGGGCGGTACTTTGACTGGTCTAGATGTTTTTGCTAGTGATCAGTATTAAACGAGACTTCACATACGTCTAAGAAGTTCCCATTCCCATATAAGCAAGTTCCCTCACGGTGTTCTCTTAAAACATGTATTTTGTGAACGATAACTTAGAAAAACGCTTTGGTCCAAGCCGGAGCTCGAATCTGCACTAGCAATCTCTTATAGGTACTTAAAACCACCAGAGTTCCGTACTAAATTTGGTTCTTTAAATCTTTTAGATCATTTATTGTGAGTCACACACTGCGTAATCCTTCGGCGATCCATGTTTATGAAGATATAAATAATTTGGATTAATAAATAATTATTTAAACACGCAAATATTAAGATGTACCTATAGTCGTGCTTGAGGTACGGCAATGGACTCGCCATCTGTCTCGTTGCTACCTAAAATATATCTTCAGCGGAAAGTGGCTGTGTCGCTACTACTTACACACTTCTGCGTACATTTGTGGGGAGGCGTGATTAATTTATAAATACGTACAACCATTATTTTAGTCTGTGAAGTACTAGCAATTATTCTAATTGAATTTCCAGACAATCGGACGTCCAGGCTCCCGCTTATATGCCAGCATATCTGAACAACCGGTACACGAAAACTGGTGGTTACCAAGGTACCAAGACCGGTTACCATGGTACCAAGACTGGGTTCCATGGTACCAAAACCGGCTACGGCGGGACAAAGACTGGCTACCATGGCACAAAAACGGGCTATGGAAGTCACAATTCTTACTCGGAGACGAAAACTTGGCACTCGGGCCCTGGTAATGCGTAAGTCTACCATCGCACTTCTTGCCATCAATGGGGAATACATCTTCACACCTTAGAACCAAATAGATCTCGTACTGCGCAGTTTCCAAGTAGTTGCTCCAAGGTTATCCCTGGAGAGTACAGCATAGAGTTCTCCAAGAAGGGCGTGATTCCTGCAGGATTAGCAAGACGCAAGCGATACCCCTGGTGATGCAAGCGTGCATAGCACGCGCGGTAATTGTGGGTGGACTGCACACCGGTTTTGTATACACCTTTTTTAAGTGCCAAATATGCATTCGCCACACGTGATGGTGTAGAATCATCGACATTGGAATATCGCATATTGCCGACCTGGTTTCGTTGTGACAGCAGTATTAGAGGTCGAAAGGGCTTCTGTAAAACGTAGCAGAAAGAGAACATTTCTCCATGTGTACATGCAAAAAAACTAAGCGGCTATGTAGGTACATACGATCAGAACTTTTTGGATCAAGCTCTGAACCTGCAATCTAGATTTCGTTGATGACTACTTAAGCCAGACGGACAGCATTTTTAAAATTATATATACATGGATGATCATTAATTTAAGAGCTGGACTCTTGTCGTCGTTCCTGAGATTCTGATTCTCGATGCAGTCCCTCCCATTATGATATTGATATCTCTTGAAAGTTTCGAAATTGTATTATTAATACCTAATGCCGAAGTTTTGTAAATTTTCAGGCCGAGTTTTCAAGAATTCCAAGGAAACGCAAATATGCCTTTTGCACGTAAGTATATTTAAGCATGTCTTACATTTTCTCAAGTGTCTTTGACCGGAATATATGTTTACGTATCAATGTGACAGACAGCCAGTCTGTCGCCGTTTCGCAACCACGACTATATCCACACACGTAATTGAATTTCTTATTAATTGTATGCAGGTCCTTTACGATGTTTTCGACCATCGAAAAACGTGTGATATGCGTAACGTGCCACTGCACTTAGTTCACAAAAAAACTTTATACACACCCCTGGGGTTAAATTCTGCAAATTTTGTTTTGTAGACTCTTACTTAACCACAATTCCACCGCTTTATCCTGCAAGAAAACTAGAGGGCAGTGTTTTAATGAGGAGGAAATTTACCTATATTGAGATGAAATAGTTGTTCTAGTAGCATCAGCTACGCCTGCTAACTCAGCAATACTGTGGCCTGGAGACAGCATAGTCATTTGTCTCTTCATGCTTCAGTCTAGTAACTCTAATGAAGAACGGAGTTCAGTTCCTCATTTAGATCCACCAGGCTATCATGCAGTACCAGGATATCAAGTAGTCAAGCTTACGGTCGCGAACAGATTATATTGATATTATAATATCCTCACGCCTTCCCACAAGGGTCCCCGAAGGGGTAGGCAGAGCTGTGTAGGTAATACCCACACACCCACTTTCCGCCACAGGTATATTAGGTGCCCACGTGACAGATGGCGAGTCCATCGCCGTTACTCAAGCACGACTATACATACGCCTTTGAATTTCTTCTCAGTTGTATGCAGGTTTTCAGGTTATGTCAGGATGTTTTCCTTCACCGTAAAGCTCGTTGTGTGACTAATCACTGTACCTAAGTTCAGAAAAACTCATTAGTACAGTCGGGATTCGAACTTGCGACCTTTGCGACGCAGGCAATTGCTCGAAACACTTGGCTACCACGGCTCTCAATCTCTATATTGATATTGATATATGAATTCACCGAAAAAAATCCATGTAGAGCTATCATTGACAAAAAGCCAGCACTTAAAAGTTTTCAATAATTACGTAAGTTCAAATTACGTATGCTATTTTTAATTTATTCAAAACCTAGAGTTTTATTGTGTTTGCTCGCGATTATCATAAAGCGTGGGTGGCTATCTACGGGCTCGGCGGATGACGGCAAATCTATAGGTACCTACGAATGCGTCCTCTGATTCGCAATTTTATTTATTTGTTATGCATACATACATACATACATATCATCACGCCAAGTCCCTAACGGGGTAGGCAGAGAGTATAGAGCGCCAGTTCTCTCTAGACTTACATACCTCTTTCGCTTCGTCCACATTCATCAGTATCTTCATACATGCTCGTCGGTTTCGAGTACTCTTAACGTTCCCGTCCTTCAGAGTCCGATCTATTTGATCCAGGTAGTTGGAACGTGGCCTTCCTCTGCCTCTTCTTGCACACTTTTGCTTTGTATATCGTATAGTTTCGTCAATCTTTCTTCACTCATCCTTTCTATGTGTCCAAACCAACGTAACATGCCTTTCTTCATCTTTACAATCACGCCCTCATTCACGCCAGTTGATTTGCGATTTCTGTTATGCGACCTAAATATAACTCAATGTCATTGATAATGCGTAGTTTAGGATGCACTTGATGCATTGTGATTAACTTGCAAAGTAGGTCAGCCTTGAAAGTCCCAAGTATCCGAAATTACATTACGTAGTGTCCGATTATAAGGCAGTTCGGAGCCTGTAGCTTATTCTATCAAGGTGCCCTCGGATGGCTTTAAATTATCAAGTTTATAGTTTTAATAAAACTTAACAGCTGTTATTTATATAATTTGCTAGTCTTGATATATACGAAGAACCCAACCATAGTTTATTGTGTAAATGTGCAAGCGTCCACCAATGTTGGAATATTATCTGTACACACTGACTACCACACACACGCACACTACGATTAATAGACCCGGATCATACTCCCCGCATCCCGCGACCACCTCGACTAGAAATTGTTAGGGCGCGTCTTCGTGGATATCATTTTCTATGCGCGGTTAATCCTCTTCTGACCAAGACAAATGAAAACTGACTTTATTCCCCTTTCTTACCTCTTGTTGTCCTCTAACAGCGGTATGCGAGCCACAGTGTATGAACAGCGGCATCTGCGTCGATACGAACACGTGCCAGTGCCCACCCGACCACTATGGCGCGCACTGCGAGTTTAAGAAGAAGCCCTGCCTCACCTTTCCACCGATGCCTTTGAACTCCAAGAGGCGGTGTTCGTCGGAGTAAGTACAAATTACTTTTATGCTTGTCTTCAGACCACCAGCCTGAATTTCGAATGTAGACTTCTAGTATTTCTGAACATGAAGTACAATGATTAGTCACAACGTGAGCTTTACGGTGAAGGAAAACATCGACAACCTGTATTTGAGAAGAAACTAAAAGTCTCAATATATAGTGCAAATCCAATTCAATATGCGTCATATTGTGCAGTCGTGCGTCAGTAACGGCGACGGACTCGCCATCTGTCACGTTGGCTTTTTAAAATTGCAGTGAAAAGTCCCTAAAGGGGCAGGTAGGTGTGTGGGAAAAACCTTTGTTGGAAAGCGTGAGGATATTAAATATCATGTGTTTCCAGGATGTGCGTCGTAACGTGCATGGAAGGCCATAAGTTTATAGACGGCACGTCTGTGGCCAACATGCGCTGTGTCGATGGACAGTGGCAGCCAAGCCGCGCGGACTTCACCTCCATACCTGACTGCCAGCCGGAGTGCGACCCGCCTTGCCTGTCCGGCGGAGTGTGCCTCGCTAGGAACACGTGCCAGTGTCCGGCCGATTACAGGGGACCCCAGTGTCAATATTGTAAGGATACATTCTTATACTCGCGCTGAGTTCAGTTCAGGCATTTTCAGGCAGGCTGCTAGGGCAGATATAAACTTCACTATCTGCTTACCACTCTTTCTATTCTTTTGTAGTAATCTTCATCGTATGAAGTTTGAATATTTTTCTTTCTTATTTATTTCTATTATATATATATTTCTATATTCTTATTTATGTTCTTTATTCTTTTGTAGTAACCTTCATCGTAGTAGTATGAAGGGAAATATAAGCTATTTCTTACAAGTTTTATTGCACTCTAATGCGTGGCAAATTAAATCCACCATTATGCGAATATACTAATTTAATTGCTTTTGTTACAATGTAAATAGCGCGATGAAGTGAAAAACAAATTATTTTCGTTGTAGTTAATTTTTTTTATAAATAAGTTTTTTTTTCAATATAGCCACAAGCGCGTGCGACATCCGCAAGCTGGCGTTCAACGGTGGCTACAGCTGCTTCGGCGACAGTGACTCATTCACTTGCCGGCTGCATTGCCCGGCCGGTGCCAAGTTCAGTTCCCCGGCCGCCGATACCTACGTGTGCCACTACGCTACCGGCCAGTTCGAACCACAGCCCATACCGCATTGCGAATTTGGTAAGTATAATAGTCCAATCAGTCAGTCCATATAGATATACATACATATAATCATCACGCCGAGTCCCTAACAGGGTAGGCACAATAGAGTACCAGTTCTCTCTAGACTTCATATCTCTTTATTCGTTTAAATCGGTTTAGTAGGTACAATTCATAGCTCTATGTTCCAAAATGTTTTATAATATTGTGAATGTAATCAAAGGAACCTTTAACGTCTTCAGTTTGTCCTCTTCGTTTAATAATTCTGTTGGCTTCTTTGTTATTATTCTTTGTGAATAAAGAACCATATTTTTTCTAAATCTGTTTCCAGTGGCATATGGTTTATACTACATTTGCCCGGAAACGTGTTTAATAACTGTGTAATATTGTTACAGAGAACGTTGTTGTGATCACCCCAAGCAACTACCGTCATAACTCGGTGAGTTTTATCAAATTAAAAAGTCTAACGCCTTTTGATACAACGTTTCAATTAAAGTAAATAGCCAATCAAGAACAGGATTGCAGTGCCATCTACCCGGTCCAATTGTAAATCTAATTTATCCAGAGACCCACCGAATATAGACAAAAATACAGAAAGAGGTCCAGTGGTTCGGGCTCCAGTAACAGACACGAAAAAGATTTTAAAAGTCTGTGTATTTTTTTTTTATTGTTGACCAAATATCCAGACTGAGCCATGGCTAGTAAACCATAGACTAATCAGATTTCTATTCCAGTCTTACTCGATAAGTGAGACGGGGAGTGGAACAGAATCCAGCTATCACGAGTCGCACTTGTTTGGCCAACCTGAGAACCCGATGAAGGTGGTGGTCCAGGACTTCACTCCTAAAGAGGGAACCTGCTTCACCTGGGCCGGATCCCATTACAAGACCTTTGACGGAAATATTTACAGGTCAGTTTGACATCTTAGACGGCTGTCCAGTTACGTGGTCAGAGTTCCTGACTGCGAAGCTTGACGTCGCTTACGATTCCCGCTGAGGGCAAATATTGGTGCGACGATATGAGTATTTGTATATTAATTTTGGATGTCGTAATGTAGTTATGCAAGTATAAATATTGGGGAAACTGTGGTGGCCGAGTGGTTCGAGTAGTTGCCTGCGACACAAAGATCGCAAGTTCGAATCCCGACTGTACCAATGAGTTTTCTGAACTGAAGGAAAACATCGAGAGGAAACCAACATACGTCTGAGAAGCAATTTACAGGCGTATGTATAGTCGTGCTTGAGTAACGGCGACGGACTCGCCATCTGTAACGTTGGCACCTAAAATATATCTCTGGCGGAAATTGGGTGTGTGTGTGTACCTATACGCCTCTGCCTACCACTTCGGGGACACATTAGGGAAGGCTTGAGGATATGAGGTTACCAAGTTTATAGTTAGTTGCCTTTACATAAGCGTTGTTCCAGCTTCCAATCCCCGTGTCAGCACATACTGGTCCGCGACACGAAGGAGCACAAGTACACGGTAGCAGTGACCCACGGCAACTGCACCGGCCGCTCGTACTGCCCCAGCGGCCTCACCATCTACTTAGAAGACAAACCTTACACGCTCAGTGTGGCCGGTATGATACAGCTACCTAAGGTTAAGTGTCCAGCAGTTAAATCTAAGTTGTAGGTTCAAATACCAATCGTCTGCAGTAATTTGTTCTGAAGTCTAATGAGGCCTTGGTCGGAGGTAGCGCTCGATCGTGGGGAGTGGAAGGACAGGAGGGAGGCCTTTGCCCAGCAGTGGGACTCAATATACATACATATAATCACGCCTCTTTCCCGTAGGGGTAGGCAGACACTTGTCTTGTTTTTCTTAAATACACTTTGATCCTTACAGATGACGGATCGGTCGTGTTCCGTAGCACCAAGCGATTGATACCGATCCCGGCGTTCCTGCCCGGGATCAGGGTGTCCATGCCTGGTGACTACATACTCGTTACCCTCGACGCTGTTGGGATTGCTATCACGTGGGACATTAATGTAAGTATTTTGTACTTATGATACCTTCACGCCTTTTCCCTAGGATCTCCGAAGGGCTACCGTAAGCTTATGCTACCCTAAGGGCGTATTTATAGGGCGTATGTATAGTCGTGCTTGTGTAACGGCGATGGACACGCCATCTATCACGTTGGCATCTAAAATATATCTCTGGCGGAAAGTGGGTGTATGGTATTACCTATTCAGCTTTGCCTATCCCTTCGGGGAGCCTTGTTGGAAGGCGTGAGAATATGTATATATATGTAATAATGTATAGGGCAATGCATATCTAATAATAATAATAATATATCCTCACGCCTTCCCACAAGGGTCCCCGAAGGGGTAGGCAGAGGTGTATAGGTAATACCCACACACCCACTTTCCGCCAGAGGTATATTAAGTGCCAACGTGACATACGCCATTGAATTTCTTCTCAGACGTATGCAGGTTTCCTCTCGATGTTTACCTTCTCCGTAAAGCTCGTGGTGTGACTAATCACTGTACTTAAGTTCAGAAAAACTCATTGGTACAGTCGGGATTCGAACTTGCAACCTTTGCGTCGCAGGCAACTGCTCGAACCACTCGGCCACCACGGCTCACCAATGCATATCTAACATTATAAATAAAGATATCAAATAAAATAATTAGTTAATCTGTCTAGCTATTTCCGTTACTGCCTCCATCCGCTGATTACCAATGCTAGTCATTAAATTATTTAAGTGCTGACGATACAATAATCTTGCCTGTTAAAAATACTGGATCCCAAGTTAATAGATAAAATATTAAGTATATCGCATCTACTGTGCAGACACAAATGCAGATAATTGTGGTAATATTACTAAAGCCATGGTGTCCGAGTGGTCCGAGCAGTCGCCTGCAACACAAAGACTGCAACTTCGAATCCCGACTGAACCGATGACTTTTTTTGAACTTAAGTGCAGTGATTGATCACACCACGAGCTTTACGGTGAAGGAAAACATGGTGAGAACCTGCATACGTTCGAGAGACCATTCAAAGACGAATGTATACCTGTGCTTGAGAAACGTGGATGACTCCCCATACGTTGGCATCTCAAATATATCTCCGGTTAAAAGTGGGTGTGTGGGTACACCTCTGCCCACCCCTTCGGGGACCCGTGTGGGGAAGGACTCTAGTAAATGTCTTTTTACTTTGCAGAACTTCATAACGGTGGAAGGATCGGTGTTGGTGTGGAACAACACTGAGGGTCTCTGCGGGCGACTGGACGGCAACCCTGCCAACGACCTCGTCACCAGAGACGGCAAGATTGCTTCCACAAACTCTGTACTTTCTTCCTCATGGCAGATGAACAAAATTGGAGGTAAAGCTCTTCGTCGTACTCCAGATTAGTCGTAATACATTAATACGATACGACTAAGTCGTTTCCGGAAAACGACGAATACGGAACCAACGATTTAAAATAGTTTTTTTATTTTTTTTTATAATAGCAGAGTGCCAAACAAGCATACGTCCCACCTAATGGGAAACGGTTACCGTAGCCTATTAACGCTAATGATACCGAAGTATCAAATGCGCGCTGCCACTCTATGTTCTGAGAGTTTACTATGTTGGCAGCATAATAGGACTAATCCCTCTGCTGCCAACACAATATAACGATCTTCCCCCCTCCCCAAAGAGCTCATTACTGGAGACCTTATTTACCGCGTAGGAACACAACACAATAAATTGTGTTATTTGGCTACGGACTTCTATAAGATGGAGGTCCTGCCCCAGTCGGGCAGCTCTAAATTCGAACAGAAAACCCAGTTATGTCATATTATACCTCTCTTGCTTAGTTTAGTTGGGTTCCTAGTTTATTTTTTGGCCTTTGGTTACTTAGCTACGCCACTGTATGTATGTATGTATATACAATCCAGTTCTCGCCTGTGTTTTTATATATATCCTCACGCCTTCCCACAAGGGTCCCCAAAGGGGTAGGCAGAGGTGTATAGGTAATACCCACACACCCACTTTCCGCCAGGTATATTAGGTGCCAACGTGACAGATGGCGAGTCCATCGCCGTTACTCAAGCACGACTATACATACGCCTTTGAATTTCTTCTCAGACGTATGTAGGTTTCCTCTCGATGTTTTCCTTCACCGTAAAGCTCGTGGTGTGACTAATCACTGTATTTAAGTTCAGAAAAACTCATTGGTACAGTCGGGATTCGAACTTGCGACCTTTGCGTCGCAGGCAAATGCTCGAACCACTCGGCCACCACGGCTACGTTTTTATATACATTAGAAATAATCTTATGAATTGTTTTAAACAGATACATGCGACAGCAATCCCACGGTCAACAGCGGTTGCGCTGCTGAGACCGATGACGTCACTAAGAATGCTCTGCAGTTCTGTACAAAGATATTCAGCATGGACAAGTTTAGGAAATGCTCTAAGGTACGCATATACCTAAGTACTTTTTTAGACTAAGGCTGACCCTTCCGACGATAAGTAGTTATAGTTAATGCCATCCACGAAAACGCGCCCCACTATTCATCCTAATAGCTTATAGTGTAAGTAAACCTACCACTAATGTTAAATCTTTGAAGATTTAGGAGCCCTTTTTAATGCATATGGGTTGTCTAACAAGGATCTGCCTGCCTGTAGTCTGGGTCTAGTATAAGTCTAGGTATAATATATCCTCACGCCTTCCCACAAGGGTCCCCGAAGGGGTAGGCAGAGGTGTATAGGTAATACCCACACACCCACTTTCCGCCAGAGGTATATTAGGTGCCAACGTGACAGATGGCGAGTCCATCGCCGTTACTCAAGCACGACTATACATACGCCTTTGAATTTCTTCTCAGACGTATGCAGGTTTCCTCTCGATGTTTTCCTTCACCGTTCAAGCTCGTGGTGTGACTAATCACTGTACCTACTTAAGTTCAGAAAAAACTCATTGGTACAGTCGGGATTCGAACTTGCGACCTTTGCGTCGCAGACAACTGCTCGAACCACTCGGCCTCATAGGTACCTCTAGGTACCTTTTAATAATCCCTGTGACATTTTAAATCTTCACTATTGTGCTTATATTGAGATATATTGTTTTATAGGTATACGCTGATTAACTATGAGCGCACACGCACACTACAGTTAATAGACTCTGGTCATACTCTCCGCATCCCACGACCCCTTGATTTGGTGGGGCGCGTCTTCGTGGATGGCAGTATCTATATCTATGTTTGTGTTCAGGTAATGGACGTGTCTCTTCTGCTGGAAGCCTGCAAGTGGGACTACTGCACCTGCAGTAGGAACCAGATAACAAGTAAGAAAAAAATCATAAATACTTTTGAAGTAAATGGGAAGAAATCCAAAGACGTACCTATGTGTAATGTTTGCCTAATGGGAATGCATTCGCCATCTGTCACGTTGGTGTCTAAGATATATCTCCGGCGAAAAGTGGGTACGCGCCCCACTAATAATTCTTGGGTGGCAAACAAGCATGCGGCCCGCCTGATGGTAAGCGGTTACCGCCGCCTATGGACGCTTGCAACACCAGGGGTATTACTGGCGCGTTGCCGACCCTGCAGGAATCTCTTCACACCATTCGTGAAGAGCTCCATGCTGTGTAATGTTTGAGTATTATCGGTACACACTGATTACCTATGAGTGCACTCGCACGCTACAATTAATAGACTCGGGTCATACTCCACGCATCCTGTGACCCCCTTAAATAGAAAGCGGTGGGGCGCGTCTTCGTGGATGGCACTGTCTGTATAAGACCTTGCATTCTGTTTTTATTAATTGAAACCACTCGTATGTTCATATTCGTCGCTGGTCCTAATATGGTGAGCTTAATATGTCTACTGTATACCGAATATATACGACGAGATTCATTACTTAAGTGTGGGCACTAAAGTAATGAATTTTGTTCTAAGTTAATGTTATTAATTAAGTGTACTGCGATGTATCTTTAAAAAGGAAATAAAGTTGTTATTACAGTAGAACTCCAATTATCTGAATTAATGGGGACCGGGACCCATTCGGATAATGAAATATTCGGATAATCGGATTTTTTAAAAAAAAATTGCGATTGGAGAGAATAAAAGCTACGTTGATATTGCACTATTTTTTTATTGAATTAAATGAAAGAAACATGAAATTTTCACATGTTTTAAATATAAATAAAATGTACTTATGTACAAGTTTAGAAATAAAAATCATTGTTTTTTAAACATCTCCGTCAATGTAAGCTGTTTTGCGGTCTTCAACCGTTTTCGGGCAGCCAGGTCACGCATTCGCTTGACGGTGAGCAGTTGCAAGTGGTCACACTCGGGCTGACGCTCCATCCACTTCAAAGCAGTCTCGAGGCCGGCAAATGCTTCACTAGCTGATGGTCCAGCGTCTACTTCAACATCAGCAGAAAGTTCTTCTTCCACTTCCACTTCAACATCTTCTCTCACACTTACAACAATTTCATCGTCATTGAGAATTTAAAAACCAGGATCAGACGTGTCATAAGCCATCCACTCTCCTACATCTTCAGCACTTACTTCTGTACAACCAGGAATTTTTACAATCATTTTATTTTTAATCATTTTACAAGTTAAGACAAGTCTTGTGATTCGGATAATCGGCGATTCGGATAGTCGAAGTTCGGATAATTGGAGTTCTACTGTATTATTATTACCGTTATGTCAGGCTCAGAGGAATGCGCGTGCAGCACAGTGGCTGTATACGCCAAAGAGTGTTTGCGGCACGGTGTCGAGGAGATCAGGAACTGGCGAGATGGCGACACTTGCCGTGAGTTTTTGCAATTGTGTCTAAGATTACATAATATATCTTTAGCACGATGTACTTTTAGATTTATTTTTGCCTATCAATTTTTTTCTCATATTAGAGGCCGCTGTGGCCTTGTGGACTGAGCAGTAACCATCAACGCAAAGTTTGCAAGTTCGAATCCCGCCTGTAGCAATGAGTTTTTCTGAACATAGCATTTTTAGTGATTAGTCACACCATAAGCTTTGCGTTGAAGGAAAACATCGTAAACCTGCACACGTCTGAGAAACAATTCAAAGGCGTATGTATAGTCGTGCTTAAGTAACGGCAATGGACTCGCCATCTGTGTGCCGCCATATATGTGAGGTGTACCGGGCGTTCACTTGTATTGTATAAAAAACGTCTGTAAATCTCCAACTGACGCTCTACTCTCTCTGCCTACCCCGCGGGAGACTCGGCGTGATGATATGTATGTATAAAACATATTCTTTGTTTTGATCCAGCCAATAATTTAACCCTGTGCGAATTCTTCGGGAGGGACTGGGCGTGATATGTATGCAATAAAAAATATCCCTGTGCGAAATTTCATCCAATTTAATTCAGTAGTTATTGCGTGAAAGGTATATCCTAAGAAATATCCTGACAAACTTTCGCATGTATAACATGCTAGCTGTGACCCGCGGTTTCACCCGCGTATTAGTTTATTTTATTGGATGTTTTTTCTGGTATAAAATATCCTGTGTCAATCCAGCTAATTGCTTCCAGCAATGAAATGCCCGGAAGGCAAATTGTACCGCGCTTGCGGTCCCTCGGCGCAGGCCAGTTGCGCCGCGCCCGAGGTCGGGGCGGGAGGGGCGGGAGCAGGGGCGGGCGGCGCCTGCGCAGAGGGCTGCTTCTGCCCCTCGGGGCTGCTGCTGGAGGCTGGCCGCTGCGTGCCCCGCGCGCAGTGCCCCTGCCGCCTGAGGAACAAGGCCTTCCCCCCGGGACACGTCATCAAGAAGGATTGCAACACGTGGTGGGTTGACTCAGCAAAGAAAATGGCGCCAATGAGTTGCACGGGTGCAATCTATACTCATAAATATGATTGATTTGTCTGTTTGTTACATCAAAATAACAGTTTTTTCTAAATGCATTTGAAAGTATGTATGTGTTGATAACACAATTTTCAGGTAAACAAGTCCGTCTGTTTGTTCCGGCTAACCTCCTAAATGGCTTGACCGATCTTGACGGGACATGCGCAGTGCATGTCCCGTACTGAAAGCTTGTATTCTAAATATTTTTAGTACTTATAAAAATTATATTTTCATATATGATTTTAAAATCAATAAATTTCAATCGCCAGCTCTGTATTTTAATTTGTTAACGAAAGCAAAGCTTGAGTCACGAGTGTCTTCTAATCTAGCACGTGCCAATCCGGCGAGTGGACTTGCACCGCGATCCCCTGCGGCGCGCGCTGCGGCGCCGTGGGAGACCCCCACTACACTACCTTCGACGGCCTGCGGTACGACTTCATGGGCCACTGCACCTACACCATGCTGCAGGCTGAGAACATCACCATTGAGGTGGAAAATGTCGCCTGCTCCGGAGCTATTACCGAGGTAGCTGACAGTTTGTCTACACTAATATTATAAACAGGAAAACTTTGTTTGTTTGTTTGGTTGTTTGTTTGGTTGTAATGAATAGGCTCAAAAACTACTGGACCGATTTGAAAAATTCTTTCACTGTTGGGAAGCTACACTATCTCCGGTGAACATAGGCTATATTAAATTGGACCCGATAGGTGGCGATGCGATCGAGTTTCAGGAATTTAACTTTTTCACCCGGGCGAAGCTATCCCTTTCTGTGTGTCTTAAGGTGGATTCGAGAATGGTTTAGATTTACAATTGGACCCGATAGATGGCGCTGCGATCGTGTTACGGGCAATTTAACTTTTTCACCCGAGCGATGCTGGGCGGGACAGCTAGTATGGTATAAAACGTGTATGAGTCCGGTTTATCGAACATAACTTTTATCGTTAATTCATAACGATAAAAGTTATGTTCATGTCCCAATGACATATCGTATCGATTAATCGAAGTTTATGCCGATATCACGCAACTAACTTACGAAGCAAACCAAGGCAAGGCAAAGCTTATCAAGGCTTTTTGTGCCTGATAAAGTAACACACGCGCCAGGACACGGACTGTTCGCAGTGGGCACGCATCGCACAGTACCGCGTGTACACTCCCCTGTACCTCGCACTCTCACTGCGCTCAATGCCCTCTTGGAGTCCAACCCTGACTGTGACGTGTTCAAGGACGGATGGAAGACCATCATGGCAGCATGCCTGGAGTATTGTGAGATGAGTGTATGAATGGAGTTCTTATAATTACAAATTAGTGTAATTGGTTTTTAGCCGGTCTAAATATATATAAATAAATAAATAATTGAATTTAAAAACACTGTTGGCGGTAAAAAAACGGCGATATCTCATTATTGTTTAAAAGAGCCGAAGCAAATATAAATATTCTGTGCGATATGTTGTGGTTATGATAACTTAATTTTACTGAACTTTTCTAATACAATTTCGAAACTTTTCTGCTATGCCTAGTTAGTCATGAATGAAAGTCGCCAACGTGACTAATTAAAAAAATATTAAGTTTGCGTTTATGCTTCGTATCAATTGAGCAAACAGTTGCAAAACAATAATATCTACTAATGTCAATATCTGAAAACGGTTTTCGATATCGTTTGCGGCATTAGCTAAGTTTTGCCCTAAAAAGGTATTTCTTTATTGCGCAGGCAATGAACTTGTCGCCCTACAAAGGCGAAGGCAAGCCGTCATGCACGAAGGCAGTGAACCTGATATACGGCGCGGCCAACGTGCACATGAAGCAGGGCGGCTTCATTTTGGTCAATGGCAAGGAAGTGTCCGCATTGCCTGTCACCGTCGGCGATGTCAGGATTAGGGCTGCCTCCTCGTTGTTTATTATTGGTGAGAACCCTTGATATTTTTACCTAAAAACAAATGTTTACGTCCTAGATAGCCTAGTTCTGAGTGTCATGATTCGTCATGATACACCGTTCATACCACCACAGTCAGATATTTATTATAGTATGTATTTACTAGAGTAGTTTGAGCACTTGCCACCAACACCGTCTTTACCAATGAGTTTTACTGAATGAACTGAATATACGAATACGAATATATCTGCGGCGAAAAGTGGGTGTGCGGATACTATCTGTATACTTCTGCAGGTAGGGAAGATATTATCGTTGTTCAGTTCCCATAGTAAAAGCCTTGCTTAGTTTGGTATTAGGTCAATTTGTCTGTAATTGTTAAAAGAAAAAAGTTGTCCATAATTGGTCCTGAATAATATTTCTTGTAATTATAGCAACTTATTATTATCTTTTTGTTATCTAGTGCAAATGCCGAATAAGGTGGACTTGTGGTGGGATGGCAACACGCGAGTGTTCGTGGATGTCCCCCCCGAATTTCACGATAAGACAAAGGTACTAACTAGTATATTTTGTTCACTCCTATGTGTATTTTGACATTTTATAACATTTAATAAAAAGGAGCCGTGGTGGCCGAGTGGTTCGAACCGTTGCCTGCGACGCTAAGGTCGCAAGTTCGAATCCCGATTTTTTAAATTTCTGAACTTAAGTACAGTGATTAGTCACTGCAAGGTGAAGCACTGCTGGTGAAGGCGAACATCGAGAGGAAACCTGCATACGTCTGAGAAGAAATTCAAAGGCGTATGTATAGTCGTGCTTGAGTAGCGGCGATGGACTCGCCATCTGTCACGTTGGCACCTAATATACCTCTGGCGGAAAGTGGGTGTGTGGGTATTACCTATACACCTCTGCCTACCCCTTCGGGGACCCTTGTGGGAAGGCGTGAGGATATATTATATTATAATAAAAACGACTTGTTTTGGCTGCTAAGCTAAAAGTGACTATAAGTGTCAACCTGTGCTGAGGACAATATTGTAAAACGAACTGAAAAAAAAAACAAAATAAAGTGTCTATTATTATCTAGTACAAGGTTTCTTAGTACTTGGACAATTTAGGTTGAATTATCCTTAAATAATATATATATGTATATATATATACATTACATACATTCATAGATATCAGCACGCCGAGTTCCTCACGGGGTAGGCAGGCAGCTAACTTTCACTTTGTCCACATTCATCAGTCTTTTCATACATGCTCCCTGGATTCGTGTAATTTAGTTAGCTGCATTCTGACAGCTTTTCCGGACAATATGAATAGCTGTTCCTTCACGACAGGGTCTCTGCGGCACCTTCAACTTGAACCAAAAAGACGACTTTCTGACACCGGAGAACGACATTGAACAGTCAGCCTTAGCGTTCGCCAACAAGTGGAAGACTCGGGAATACTGCACCGACGTGGCTACCAAGGAGCCGGAACACCCTTGCAAAGTAAACGTAGAGAATAAGGAAGCGGCGGAGCGGTATTGCAGCAAACTGCACTCTAACCTCTTCGAACGTAAGTTTATATGGCTGTGGCATCAGCCACGCTTCCGTGGTTTTAAGGCTTAAGCATCATGGCATCACTCCTGCGTTGTCAACCTTATGTTGCTGAAGCAGTTGATTTTCACGTCACTTTTACTGGCAGATCGTTCATGTTATAACGAATTGTCTAGTATTTTTCGTATATGTATGTACATAAATACATATGTACTTAACGCAGTGGGGCACAAATCTCACTTATTTATTTATTTATTTATTTATTTAACAAAAACGGGTTAACCAATTACATTTGTTAAAAGAAAAAAAAAAAAAGGACACAAAGACAATATACAATAATACTTAAAAAAATCACAATATTAATAAAATCATACATCCCTTTCACAAAATCTCAGGCACTCGAGTGAGTGAAGTGTGACTTGAGTTGATATTATGGAGATTATGTCGCAGACAGAAATGGTACCTCTTTGTAGCGTGCCACTGGCACATCGACGTAGAGCCGTACTACGCGGCGTGCGTGTACGACATGTGCGCGTGCGCCGGCGACGTGGCGCGCTGCCTGTGCGCCGTGCTCGGCGACTACGCCATGACGTGCGCCAAGGCCGGCGTCATGCTGCAGTGGCGCTACAACGTCAAGGAGTGCGGTGGGTACCTGCCCCTTTGGTACACTAGCTATAGCTACGGTAACACGTTCGTATTCGTGTGTATGTGAGTTTGTATTTGTGTTGGTCAAATCTTGAAGTTAGTCTGATAAAGATACATTTTTCTCTTGGTGTGCATAGTTAATTAGTTATTAAAAAATATATATATTTGTTGCAATAAAATCTTAGAAGCTAAATTCGTTTTAAATTCAGCTACTAGAATGGCATTAGCGAAGGCCAATTAAAAGGTTTCACTGATCTCTTTGCGTATCATAAATCTGGTTTTAAAATAAAATAAATCGTTAAAAGGAACTGGCATCCAATCATAGCCTGTGATTGAAATACTCCCACTTTGACAAATTTTGTCTTTATTATGTGACTATGGTCTGGCCGGTATTTAATGCCGAATCGTGGTTCCACGTTGAACAAAAATATGCATTGTTTATATAGAGCTGTCGTGTACTGGTGGCCAAGAGTACACAGTGTGTGCGGACAGCTGCCTGCGCAAGTGCAGCGACATGGCGCTGGTGACCGGGGAGACCTGCAGGCCCAGCTGTGTGGAGGGCTGTGCCTGCCCGGCTGGACAGGTGCTTACATTATAATATTATAATAAAATATAATATATCCTCACGCAGCATGGCAGCGAATCCTGGGTATGTCAGAGGAAGTATGAAAATAGCTTGAATGCAGTCGAGATGCGATCTCTTCGAAAAATGTGCGGCGTAACGATATTAGATCGAATCCGCAATGAAGAGATTCGCAAATCAACTGGCGGAATGAGGGCGTGATTGTAAAGATGAAGAAAGGCATGTTACGTTGGTTTGGACACATAGAAAGGATGAGTGAAGAAAGATTCACGAAACAGATATACAAAGCAAAAGTGTGTGCAAGAAGAGGCAGAGGAAGGCCACGTTCCAACTACCTGGATCAAATAGATCGGACTCTGAAGGACGGGAACGTTAAGAGTACTCGAAACCGACGAGCATGTATGAAGAGACTGATGAATGTGGACGAAGCGAAAGAGGCATGTAAGTCTAGAGAGAACTGGCGCTCTATACTCTCTGCCTACCCCGTTAGGGACTTGGCGTGATGATATGTATGTATGTATCCTCACGCCTTCCCACAAGGGTCCCCGAAGGGGTAGGCAGAGGTGTATAGGTAATACCCACACACCCACTTTCTGCCAGAGGTATATTAGGTGCCAAGGTGACAGATGGCGAGTCCATCGCCGTTACTCAAGCACGACTTTACATACAGTTAAAAGCCGCGGTCGCCGAGTGGTTCGAGTAGTCGCCTGCGACTCCCGACTGTACCAACGAGTTTTTCTGAGCTTAAGTACAGTGATTAGTCACCACGAGCTTTAAAGTGAAGGAAATGTCGAAAGGAAACCTGCATACGTGTGAAAAGCAATTCAAAGACGTATGTATAGTCCTGCTTGAGTAACGGAAAGTGGGTGTATGGGTACTACCTATACCCTTCGGGGACCCTTGTGGGAAGGTGTGAGGATACAGTTCATAGTCATAGGGTGTGTACACATATTTACGGTTGAATATATTTGAGTTGTCACTGCGACGAAGGCGAGTCCATCGCAGTTTCTCAAGCACAACTATACAATGTCGTACGACTTTGAATTACTTCTGCTTGTTTCTTTTCGATATTTTCCTACATGATACTGTCCGATCGATTTGATCTAGGCACCTAGTTGGAACGTGATCGTAACGATACGTTTCGCTTAAAGTTATTAAGGTATATGTACATTATAACGCTTTATTATTCAAGGTGTTTGATGGATAGGCCTTGAAGGAAATAATGTGTCCTCAGCTCCTGGACGACAGCGGCGTGTGTGTCCCTGTAGGGCTCTGCCCTTGCTATCACAAGGGGCTCCAGTTCAATGCCGGCTACAAGGAGGTCAGGCCTGGAAGACGCGAGAGGGAACTTTGGTGAGAATTCAATAGTAATCTCACTAGTACATTCGCTAATAATAAAACTTTTTTAAATAGTAAAAGTTTAATATATTATTCATATAATTTTATATAATTTAATTTAATATGTAATTAAAATTAAAATATATATTATTTGTAATAAAAGTATCCTTCCTTATAGAGTATGTGTACAAAGTGATACAAACAGACAAACTTACATATATATAATAATAATATATCCTCACGCCTTACCACAAGGGTCCCCGAAGGGGTAGGCAGAGGTGTATAGATAATACCCACACACCCACTTTCCGCCAGAGGTATATTAGGTGCCAACGTGACAGATGGCGAGTCCATCGCCGTTACTCAAGCACGACTATAATATACATACGCCTTTGAATTTCTTCTCAGACGTATGCAGGTTTCCTCTCGATGTTTTCCTATTCAGACTTTGTCGATCCAATGTAAGGCTCCATGCCTCCTCGCCAACACGCCAGGTTCCGATCCTGTGCCAATCGCTACCATTGCCTTCCGCCACGATATCATCTGACCATCGGGTGGTTTACTCTATGTTCGTTTCACTCCTCTAGGCTACCATTCTGTAACTGCCTTAATCTACCACCCTTTACAAGCTATTACATAGATATACAAACATATATGAGAGATCCAGGACTAAGTACTCTTGTTAATTTTTTTTTTATACCACTTCGGTGACAAACAAGCATGCGGTCTTTTAGTCTCCGTCCGCCAATGCTATGTCCTTCCTCAGCACCTGTATGGGAGGCCTGTGGGAGTGCGTGGCGGCCACCCCCGAGCAGATCCAGAACTACCCCCCGGCCGAAGACCTCCGCTCCAACTGCAGTGCGGCCAACTTCATGGAGTTTACCACGTGTGAGGTCGCCGAACCACTAACATGCAAGGTATCGGCATAGTTACGACATAAACATTGTCCCGTTATTATTGAACTAGCTTCGCCGCCCAGTTCTAACCGCGTGAGTTAAATTTCATCACATTTTCTTCTGCGATAAAATATATCCAATGTGTTGATCCAGTTGATAATTTATCTCTCCGCTTCGTTTCATCAAATTACGCTTAGTAGTATTTGCGTGAGAGTTACAAACATACATACATACATATCATCACGCCAAGTCCCTAACGAGGTAGGCAGAGAGTATAGAGCGCCAGTTCTCTCTAGACTTACATACCTCTTTCGCTTCGTCCACATTCATCAGTCTCTTCATACATGTTCGTCGGTTTCGAGTACTCTTAACGTTCCCGACCTTGAGAGTCCGATCTATTTACTCCAGGCATGTTACGTTGGTTTGGACACATAGAAAGGATGAGTGAAGAAAGATTGACGAAACAGATATACAAAGCAAAAGTGTGTGCAAGAAGAGGAAGAGGAAGGCCACGTTATAAACATCCTTAGAAAATAACAAGTGCTCAGATAAATTGCGAGTATTATACAACGCATTATATTTTTCAATTAAATAGATATATCACACCGAGTCCCTCAAGGGGCTTACAGATAGAGTAGACCACCAGTTCTCTCTCTCGACTTACATACATATTTCGCTTTATACACATACATCAGCCTGTTAATATATGTAATGATTAATATATCACACTTGCTGTGTCCACTGATATCGGCTTGTGTTGAAACACTTGTCTAAACATTGTCTTTTGTCGCCCGAAGTGTACACTTTAATGTACTAATTATGACTTTTTATTTTTTTATTGTAGTAAGTACACTGTAACAATGGTTAACATATTCACGCCTTGCCACAAGGGACCCCTGAAAGGGTAGGTATACGGTATAAGGGAAGGGTAGGGTACCCACGCACCCACTTTTCGCCAGGTGCCAACGTGACGTCTACGCCATAGATTTTTTTCTCAGGCGTATGCAGGTTTCCCTTCGATGTTTTCCTTCACCTTTAAGCACGTGGTGTGACTAATCACTGTACTTAAGTTCGGGAAAACTCATTGGTACAGTCCGGATTCGAACTTGCAATCTGTATGTTGCAGGCGCCTACGTGAACCAATCTACTACCACTGTTCAACAATGGTTCGATGTATTAATTATAAGGACCATTAATGACATCAACTGTGAAGTAAAACATTTCACAACAAATTTTCCGATCATCACGATTCTCTAACAGGGGTGGGCAGAGAGAGTTAAGCGCCAGCTCTCTCAAAATCTCTTACATACGGCCCGCAAGTTTCACGTACCTTGATCGCATGGATCTAGCTAGTTGGAACGTGGTCTTCGACTACCTGTTCCCAAACCCATTGTGGGTTGTTGTATATCTGTCAGAACCCTTCATCCTTCCTCTTGTTTTTTTTTTTTTTATACAACAAGAGTGGCAAACAAGCATACGGCCCATCTGATGGGAAACGGTTACCGCAGCCTATTTACGCTCACGATACTGAAGTATCACTTGCGTGTTGCCACTCTGTGTTCGGAGAGTTATAGTGTGTTGGCAGCATAATGGGTTTAATCCCTCTGCTTCCAACACAATATAACAATCCTCCCCCCTCCCCAAGGAGCTCATTACTGGAAACCTTATTCACCGCGTAGGAACACAACACAAAAAATTATGTTATTTGGCTACGGATTTCTGTAAGGTGGAGGTCCTGCCCCAGTCGGGCAGCTCCGAATTCGAACGGGAAACCCGTTATGCCCTACCTCTCTTCCTCAATTCCAAGTCAACGTAACATGCTCAATTGTATGACAGAACATGCACTTGCCCCCGACTTCGACGTCAGCGGAGTGCCGGCCCGGCTGCCAGTGCAAGAAGGGCTACGTATTGGACACTGTGTCCAAGCGGTGCGTGCTGGCCCGCGAGTGCCCGTGCCACCACGGCGGCCGCAGCTACCCTGACGGCCACCACATGCAGGAGGAGTGCAACACTTGGTAAACGCTTACTTATAATAATATAAAATAATAATATATCCATACGCCTTCCCACAAGGGTCCCCGAAGGGGTAGGCAGAGGTGTATAGGTAATACCCACACACCCACTTTCCGCCAGAAATATATTAGGTGCCAACGTGACAGATGGCGAGTCCATCGCCGTTACTCAAGCACGACTATACGCCTTTGAATTTCTTCTCAGACGTATGCAGGTTTCCTCTCGATGTTTTCCTTCACCGTTAAGCTCGTGGTGTGACTAATCACTGTACTTAAGTTCAGAAAAACTCATTGGTACAGTCGGGATTCGAACTTGCGACCTTTGCGTCGCAGGCAACTGCTCGAACCACTCGGCCGCCACGGCTCACGCTTACTCATATATATTCATATAAGGGTCCTCGGTTCAGCTATCGTACATAGGTTCAGAAACAACTCATTGGTACTTTTGAGGCTCCAAAATGCACGATTTATTTTACAGACGACTACTCGAATCTAATTTCTAACCAAAATTTTTTTTTATACAACAAGAGTGGCAAACAAGCATACGGCTCACCTGATGGGAAACGGTTACCGTAGCCTATTTACGCTCACGATACCGAAGTATCACTTGCGCGTTGCCACTCTGTGTTCGGAGAGTTATAGTGTGTTGGCAGCATAAGGTTTAATCCCTCTGCTTCCAACACAATGTAACAATCCTCCCCCCTCCCCAAGGAGCTCATTACTGGAAACCTTATTCACCACGTAGGAACACAACACAATAAATTGTGTTATTTGGCTGCGGACTTCTATAAGGTATAAGGAGGTCCTGCCCCAGTCGGGCAGCTCCATATTCGCACGGGTTTCCCGTTCAGCAGAAAGAAAATAAATTATTGCAATAATTTCCGGATCTGGAATTTCCAGATCTTTTACGTCGCTTCAAGAGAAGTGGGAGAGAGGAGAGTATAACGGCTTTCCCGTTCGAATTTGGAGCTGTCCGACTGGGGCAGGACCCTTTTTGTGTTGTGTTCCTGCGCTATGGATAAGGTTTCCAATAATGAGCTCCTTGTGATATTCTGTTGGCAGCAGGCAGTTAGTCCTATTATGCTACTCAGTATGACTCTCCAAACATAGTGTGGCAACGCGCAAGTGATACTTTCGTATCGTGAGCGCAAATGTTGCGGTAACCGCTTCCCATCAGGTGGTCCCTATGCTTGTTTGCCTCTCTTGTTATAATAAAAATAATAAAATAAATAGTTACAATAATATGATCAATTAGGTAGTATATTGTATTGATTTGAAATTATTTATCAAGTCTCATATCAAATACCTATCGATAAGCGTAATTGGAATTGAAACAATTACCTTTTTCTAAAATATTACTATCTACATGATATATGTAATACATTTTGTTCACTGTGATAAAAGATACGTATTTCAAATATTAAAAAAAAAACTTCCAAAAAAGAATCCATTGGAGGCGCCGGGTATCGATCCCGGTACCTCTCGCATGCTAAGCGAGCGCTCTACCATCTGAGCTACGCCCCCGTTATTAGCAATTGACGAATGAGCTGCTCATACCATGTTTTTTTAAATAAATATATGCGTAACATTGCGTACGTGATTTCCTTTCACTTTTTGAATAAACTCGTTCACTTGACATTTTGTGATCCTTACTCAACAGTTGGCACTATCTTAATATATATAAATTACGCGTCACGTTGGACTCCTAAAGTACTTAACCGATTTTGATCAAATTTGCACACCGTGTGCAGTTTGATCCAACCTAAAAGATACGATAGCTTACATCACAATTGACCCGATAGGTGGCGCATGTTTCAGGAAATTTTACTTTTTCACCCGGGCGAAGCTGGGCGGGATAGCTAGTATTTACTAATACTTAGAGATGGTGATGATGATGGACGGTGAAGGAAAACATCGTGAGGAAACCTGCATACGACTGAGAAGAAATTCAAAAGGCGTATGTATAGTCGTGCTTGAGTAACGGCGATGGACTCGCCATCTGTCACGTTGGCACCTAATATACCTCTGGCGGAAAGTGGGTGTGTGGGTATTACCTATAGACCTCTGCCTACCCCTTCGGGGACCCTTGTGGGAAGGCGTGAGGATATATTATTATTATTATTAGAGATGGTAGGCTTGTCTGATGGTAAGCGCTATCAAAGTAAGTAGAATGATTTAACCCTATAGGGTGAAATCGTGCGTTGCCGACGTCCATCGTCGTTGGACGTCGTGCTCGTGCGAAGCTTGAGGTCGCAGGTTCCATTCCCGATCTGAGGGCAGATATTTTTGTGATGAATACGTGTATTTGTGTCTTGGATGACCTATGTATATATATATATCTATATAAGTATTGTATATCGTTCTCTAGCTTTCATAGTACTAGCTTTGCTTAGTTTGGGACTAGGTCAACTTGAGTGGAGTTGTCCCAAGATATTTATTATTTATTTATTTATGTTGCGAGGAAATCCTGAGTTTCTTTTGTCCTGTGTTCACCTCACCACCAGTAAAAATCCATCTTAATGGGCTCTGGAATACTTATGACAGAGGAATATTATATTTGCATTAACTAGTGTAAAAAATTGCAATATAGGAACTGGCGTTCGTCATCCAGCACTTTCGCCTACCCAGCGAGGGACTAGAGACTATGAGAACCAATGTGTGACTGTCTCCTCATCATCCACATGATGATACAGACATGCATATCATAACGCTGAGTCCCTGTGAGAAGCGCACCATTTTCCCCTAGACTTACAGACCTAATTCACTTCGTCCACATTCATCAGTCTCTTCATACATGATGATATACGTGTAATGTAATTCCTATAGTGAATGTAAGTCCGGCAAGTGGTCGTGCAGTCAGCGCAAGTGCGCAGGAGTGTGCGCCGCGTGGGGCGACTCGCACTTGACCACGTTCGACGGCACCGATTACGACTTCGAGGGAGTTTGCACCTATTTGCTCGCCAAGGGCACCATGGATGACAAGGACGGCTTCAATGTGGAGATACAGGTTCGTCTAGTGTCTAGCTGTTGTAAACTATAATTGCTAATGAATAGAATTTCTCTTTCTATTGTTGAGTTTATGTGCTGTCAAGTAAAGTTGGATTGGTATTTGGTTATCTATATATATAAAAATGAATCACCGAAATGTTTGTACGCACATAACTTCCAAACGACTGCACCAAATTGGATAAATCTTTATTTTATGTATTCTTTATTGTCGGGAGAAGTTTTGTGTGAAAAACAAAATCTACTGTGTGTGTCTTCAGACTTATTCGAGAATGACTTAGATTCACAATTAGACCCAATAGGTGGCGCTGCGATCGTGTTTCAGAAACTGCTACTTTTTCACCCAAGCGAGGCTGGGCAGGACAGCTAGTTTTTAATATATAATATTGGTTTTATTTTCATCGTATACGCATGTCTGTAGTCTGTCTATTCTATGTAGGTACATATATATGCACACGTAGATGAATTACTTTTGAACATGGTTAACAGTACGGATGCTTACTTTATTACATATATACTATCAAGTACCTAGGTACTGTGTTTACTACTTGTGTTTTTTTCGCCCAGAATGTTCCGTGCGGCACTACTGGCGCCACCTGCTCCAAATCCATCACACTTACCGTCGGCTCCGGCGGTAATGAGGAGATGGTGTCTCTCACCAAGCATACGCCTGTTCCTGACATCTCTAAATTAAAGAGGTCCGTTGGCACGGCACTTATATAATAATATCCTCACGCCTTCCCACAAGGGTCCCCGAAGGGGTAGGCAGAGGTGTATAGGTAATATCCAACACCCACTTTCCGCCAGAGGTATATTACGTGCCAACGTGACAGATGGCGAGTCCATCGCCGTTACTCAAGCACAACTATACATACGCCTTTGAATTTCTTCTCAGACGTATGCTGGTTTCCTCTCGATGTTTTCCTTCACCGTAAAGCTCGTGGTGTGACTAATCACTGTACTTAAGTTCAGAAAAACTCATTGGTACAGTTGGGATTCGAACTTGCGACCTTTGCGTCGCAGGCAACTGCTCGAACCACTCGGCCACCACGGCTCATTGACGGTTTGACGTATGAGTGCACACGCATAATAAAATTTATAGACTCAGGTCATACTCCCCGCGTCTCTCTCGACTACAAATTGGTGGGGCGCGTCTTCGTGGATCTGAATCGTGAATCGTGGATCAAAATTAGGAGCTCTGCTCTTCCATAGCAATTACACATTATTAAATTGTATATAATACCAAATGTTTAACATCTTATGAAATACTAGTTACTTATATATAAGCAGCTAAGTTTTAAACTAGATTATGGGTATTTAAGATATATTATTTATTTAAGACAGGATAATACTATGATAAAAAGTAACAAAAAATCTTCATATATTTCTGTTTATCAAGCTGATTGGGGCAATACTATGCTTACCTTACCTTACCACAGTGAAAAACTGCTTCTTAACACATTGTCCGAACCAGTATAAAAAAAAACCTATAATTATGACTCAACCTGTATAGTATCCATGACAGATTTTCATGACTGTGTGGCCAGGATCAAGATGCGAATCGCCGGTGCGTACGTGTTCCTCGACGTGCCGTCCCTCGGCATGAGCTTGCAGTGGGATCATGGATTAAGGGTGTACGTCAGAGTGGACTCCATGTGGCGTGGACGGGTGAGTGGACAAACTAATTTGAATAATTTATTACGGTGACGGTTAAAGAACTTTATTTCTCTTAAGAATTCACTTAGGTACAAGAGATAAATACAATTATAGTTAGGTTAGTGTAGTGTCGGTTTTTACCGACTTACCCTATTACTTTTGTAATAATAATAATAATATATCCTCACGCCTTCCCACAAGGGTCCCCGAAGAATACTTTTATACTGAAGACTTCTGGGTTCGAAGGACCAACCTAAAACTAAAAGAATTTTTACTAAAGTATGATCATCACTGCGACTTATTTATAATCTGTATAGTGTCCATAGACAGTGGTAACCGCTTACTATCAGGACGGTTGATTCTTTACCACCATAATGGCATGAAATACTGCTAAGTTAATCACAGCCGCCTATACCCACTTTTTTATATCACAGGTTAAAGGTCTATGTGGTAACTACAACGGTGACATGCGCGATGACTTCCAAACACCTTCCGGTGGAGGCATAGCCGAGACTTCCGCTCTCATCTTCGCTGACTCCTGGAAACTGAAGTCCACCTGCCCTAAGCCACAAGCTGTTATCGTGAGTTTGTAAACGTTATTTTGTAAACGAGTTGTTGAATTGAAGATCCAAGTCGTTCTTCTCCGATTAAAATGTTTTGGCTAATGTTTTTATTCATTTAAACAAAAAGGAGTTTCATTCTTGATCCCAGCGGCCTGTATCAATGAGTGTTTTCTGAACTCAATAATTATTACAATTATTACAACACTAGTTTTAAGGTGGTGGAAACCTATATGGGTTTTAAAAGTAATAAAGATGTATATATACTAGTGTTTGTGAAACTACGATTGTCTCGGGCACCTAAAATATATCTCTAGTGTGGAGATTCTTTTCGACCGTTGTCTATCCGTTCGGGAGCCCTTCATCTTCCCATGTCGGTCAGGACCACTGCCAACAACGGCCGGAGCGCAAGGAGTGGGCAGTGTCCGTGTGCGGCGCCATGAAGCGGTACCCGTTCACGCTGTGCGAGTCGGAGGTGTCGGCAACATCGTTTGTGGTGCGCTGCGAGCGCGACGCGTGCGCGTGCGACTCCGGCGCCGACTGCGACTGCGCCTGCGCAGCGCTCGCGGCCTACGCGCACGCCTGCGCCGAGCGGGGCGTCACCTTCCGGTGGAGGTCGCAGGAACTATGCCGTAACTATACTTCTCTCACAATCCTACTGATGTTAAATGTATTCAGATCGGCAGCGCGCGAGCAATACCCCTGGTGTTGCAAGCGTCCATAGGCGGCGGTAACCGCTTACCACTTACGGTCTACCTGAATTAATATATGAATCTTGTATCAGTCTATTATACACATTTTAGCACAATATTTCCTTACAGCAATGCAGTGCGACGAAGAGTGTTCCAACTACGACTCGTGTGTTTCACCGTGTCCGATTGAAACGTGCGATAATACACTCGACTACACCGAGATAAAGACCAATTGCGAACAAACCACTTGCGTTGAAGGTACTTTATGATTACACACATTTATTTAACACAACTAATCAGCGCGTTTTATATATGTATCAAATAAAGATTCGGTGTTAAATTGGGAATATGAAGTTTTTTGCCATTTTATCCTCACGCCTTCCCACTAGGGTCCCCGAAGGGATATGCGGTGGTATGTTGGTAGAACCCAATTGGTGCCAATGGCAGATGGCGAGTCCATCGCCGTTACTCGAGCAAGAATATACATATTTGAATGGCTGCTCAAACCTATGCAGGTTTCCTCTCGATATTTTCCTTTACCGCACAGCTTGTGGTGTAACTAATCACTGTACCTAAGTTCGGAAAAACTCGTACAGTCGGGATTCAAATTGCTGTAATTCAAATTGCAATCTTACTGTATGTAAGTTATAATATATATCCCACTCAATTTCTTTTGGGATATTTAGGTTACAACTCTTTGGAAGTTCGCCGAGACTATAGCCAGTTGATAATAGCGTGTAAGATATTACGCGGGAAAATAGATGCACCGAATTTGAGCGATGAGTTGTGTCGATTTTTTGTCCCCGATAATTACCTTCGAGGCCGGAGGCACAGACTGTTCGCCGTGCCACCGTCTCGCACCTCAGCGCGCGCCCAATCTCCCATCCCGCGAGTCCTGGCCTCGCTCAACGCTCTCCTGAACCAGAACCCTGATTGCGATGTGTTTGCGGATGCATGGCTCAAAATATTGTTCGAGTGCAAGAAGTTTTTCGAGCGGGGTGCATGACAGTGACGTAATTGTGTATATTTTTATTTTATTTTTGTAGTATATGATTGTGTTGTAGAATAATTTTATCCTAATTAATGTAATTGGTATGTTTATGCCGTTTTAATTATGTACATAAATAAATAAATAAATAAATAAATAATAAAATAATGGTTATCGTTTTCAGGCTGCAAGCCCAAGAAGTCGTGTCCAGAAGGGCAGGTTTACAGCAACAGTACGCTGCAGCAATGCGTCCCGCGCGCCAAGTGCAAGCCGGTGTGCATGACCCTGGCCGATGGCACTGAAGTGCTGGAGGGAGAGATACTGGAGGAGGACGCCTGCCACACCTGCCGCTGCTCCAAGAAACAGAAAGTGTGCAAGGGACTTCCCTGTTCTACTGAGGCGGTATGTGCCTTATGAATAGTATTATGCTTATCTTAGCGTCATAAGGGGCGGTTTATAATTTGATTCTTATACATAATTTCCTGGCATGTATTGATTCATATTTGGAATACCTTAAAAGCGTTTAAATAAAAATCCATAGAGTGAACATTCTGTCAGAGGCACGATCATACTTCTATTATAAATGCGAATGTTTGTGAGTATGTTACTTCCTATTTCACGCAAAAACTACTCAACAGAAGTAGACAAAAATTGGCACAGATGATAGCTGGATTAAAACATTGGTCATAAAGCAGACTACACGAGTGAAACCGAGGGGCATAATGTCCAATGACCAAGACCTACTTCCTACCTATAAGATGATCTGAAAGGTAGAAATAATTATCTTTCTGTCCACCAGCCCCAGCTTGGTTCATCAGAGCCGAGCCCCAAGCCCCACGACGAGCCCCTCAAGTGCCTCGACGGCTGGACACCGTGGATCAACAGAGGCCCGCCAGAAATTGGTCCCAACGGTGAATCAATAGACAACGAGCCGTTGCCAAAACCTAATGAGCTGGTGAGTTTGACATTTAAAGAGTTCCATTATGATCTTTTATAGCGCATGAACGTAGCATTGGTTTGTTTTTGGTGTCTCGTGGCTTAAGTTCCGGGAACTTTTGCTCGTTAATCAAACAATGACTGGACTAAAAGGAGCCTAAATAACATAGCTAAAGGGTACGGGACGTTAGTCGTTTTAAAGCTAGGAAGCTTAACTAGACTGATGATTATGTTGAATGTTTTATATTTGTTTAATATAGGCAGAGGAAGGCCACGTTCCAACTACCTGGATCAAATAGATCGGACTCTGAAGGACGCGAACGTTAAGAGTACTCGAAACCGACGAGCATGTATGAAGAGACTGATGAATGTGGACGAAGCGAAAGAGGTATGTAAGTCTAGAGAGAACTGGCGCTCTATACTCTCTGCCTACCCCGTTGGGGACTTGGCGTGATGATATGTATGTATGTATGTAATATTGGAATGCCCGCTGTTGGCTGTGTGCGTCGCTAGTTCGTTTTATCGACCAGTTTTCTCGTTCTTAACCTAAATTGGGTTAATGAGTCGAGATTGAAAATTAGAGAAATGCGTTAAGGAGGTTGCCTCGAGCACATCTCAGTACATAGCTAATGATAAATCATTAGAGATAATAAGAAAAAACTTCTCCTTTATACACTAAATAAAAAAAAAGTTACTAATTAAAAGAACTGTCATAATCCACCGCAGAGTACTGCATTTTCAGTGATGAAGTCTTAAGTACTAGAAAGCTCTATAAATATTTTATTACAGAAAATTGGTGAGCCAATGTGCATACAGGATATGATGAAAAAGATCGAATGTCGAACGGTCGATGAGCACAAGAGCCCCAAGGAAACTGGACTCGATGTGGAATGCAGCTTGGAGAGAGGGTTGGTGTGCAAAGAAGCAGGGAAGACTTGTGCCGACTTCGAAATACGGGTGTTCTGCGACTGTGCAGGTAAATGCCATGAAACTAAGATATCTTACTATCTTTATTAATGGACATGGTTATGACTTGCCCAAAGTAAGTTAAGTAAGGCGTATGTATAGTCGTGCTTGAGTAATAGCGACGGACTCGCCATCTGTCACGTTGGCGCCTAAAATATATCTCTGGCGGAAAGTGGGTGTGGGGGGTACTACCTATACACCTTTGCCCACCCCTTCGGGGACCATAGAAAGAAGGCTTGCGGATATAATGTAACTTTTGCGTATATTTTACACACTTTCCAGAATCAAACCTCTGCTACAATACTACTCGGCCTAACGAACCCCACCCGACTGACTGTACGAAGTTCTACGAATGTAGTCCTTCGGGCCCAGTACTTAAGGACTGCGGTCCCGGCACTATGTACAACCCAGAATCGATGGTGTGCGACTGGCCTCACACTGTGATAGCGTTAAGACCGGAATGCGGTACCATTGGTGCGTATTTTTGAGTGATACAATATTTAATTTGGTTAGAGAATATAGCCCTTGGCACTTAGGAAGAGTGCCGAGTGGTTCAGTGGTTTGAATGGTCGCCAGTAAAATGTCAATAGCGGTTTCGATTGTTTTTTGTTTTAGAATTTAAGTACAATGATTTATCTCTGATTGAGTTTTACGGTGTAGGAAAACGTCGTGAACAAACCTACATTACGTCTTTTACAGACGCAGTGCCCACTAAGTCGCTAAGGAGTTTCGGTATTGCTTTTTTTAAATATCTTCTTGAACTGAATATTTAATAAGCACGTGGTTTAAGGGTGGTCATTATATGTAGTTTATGAGCGATTGCCAACCTTAGAGACACCTCGATTTTTAATACCACTAAAATAGCGAACAAGCATGTTGGCCGGTGAGAGTAAGGAGTTACACCTGCCTTAGGAAGAAAATCAATTGTAAAGATTGAGTGCGCTTAATCAATTTATGAGATTAGCCATTTCGGCTTTTTATACTGGAGGAAACCTCAACGGGGAGCTCATTCCACAGGCTGAGCGTTCGAGAAAAGAAATGTTTATAAATCCATATATTTACGCCTCCTCACAAATGTGTGTTGTGTGCGATGTCGATCAAATTTGATAAAGAGAATTCTTATTTCCCTCTTCTTCCACCCATGTGATGTTTTATATATATATATATAGCTTTTATTCAATCGGATTACACTGTGTTTGCTGACGCTACCGCTTGAGTGACGTCACAACGTCAGCGGCCAACTTGAAGGTTATCTATCGGTCCCTTCTGTTCAGAAACCACAAGAGCCCCGTTTACCAGCACGACGCAGGCGAGCACGACAGGAGCACCCGCGTGCCCCCCGGGGCAGGTGCTCTCGCAGTGTGCCTTCCCCTGCGACAAGCTTTGCGACCACTTCCGCAAGACTCTACAGGACCAGGGCCTCTGTACCTTTGGCCAGGTAATCTACGTCACGACTTTGATACGCTCTAGTAAGTTACTGTAACCAGGTCTACAGTTCTGAGAAGCTGTGGTGGCAGAGTGGTTCGTGTTGCCTGCAACACAAAGAGTACAAGTTCAATCACACAGTACCAATGTCACACCACGATCTTCAAGGAGAAGGAAAACATCGAGAGGAAACCAGCATACGTTTGAGAAGAAATTCAAAGGCGTATGTATAGTCGTGCTTGACTTACTCGCTCGATGAACTCGCCATCTGTCACGTTTGCACTTTGCACCTAAAATATATCTCTGTCGGAAATTGTATGTGGGTACTACCTATACACCTCTGTCTATCCCTTCGGGGACCCTTGTGGGAAGGCACACCGACTCTCACGGTGTAGGCAGAGATAGTAGAGAGTCAGTTTAATATGCATATAGCCGAAGCACTTATAATATAAATGTAAACATTTTACACCTTTTTTCAAGACGTCCCTAATTTGGTCTAGAAACGTCTTGAAAAAAGGTCAGGTCAAGAGAACCCTAAACCGAAGAGCATGTATGAAGAGAATAATGAAAGTGGACGAAGCGAAAGAAGTATGTAAGGATCGTAGCAAGTGGAAAGAAGTGGTCTCTGCCTACCCCTACGGGAAAGAGGCGTGATTATATGTATGTATGTGAACTTTTTAGTTTATGAATAGTTTATTCAGAAAATAATCAAAACACTTGTTGGTGAAAGCATTGTGAGGTATACGAAAACATGAGAAAAAAATACGCATGTCATGTCAGAAAGTCATGGAGGGGGAGTGATAGACTAGCCATCTATTACATTGGCCACGTGAGGGACATGGCGTGGTTTTTGTCTGTACTTATAAAAAAAATTAACCCATATGTGAATCGGGCTCTAATTCTCACAGAATAGGTTTGGATGGCAACGTACATGAACATTTAATCTCAATGGTGATTTATTTCCCTACTATATTTGTACAGAAATGCGTGGAAGGATGCATTGACCAGTCAGTGGCGAACATCAAGTGCGACTATGGCTCCTACTGGCGCGATAACAGGACCTGCGTGCCGCTCAAGGACTGCACATGCTATTCCCAAGGGGATATTATTAAGGTAAAAGTAGTTAAAGCGATTTTTTCAATATTACAAACAGACACTCCAACTTTATTTATTTGTATAGATAACGAGAAAAACATATGTGTTGCGCCAAAACTGAGTTAAGTTTTAAAGTGGCGCTGCGGCGGATGTATTAATTGTGTCTCTTAAGCTTGGGAGCAGCTTTGCACATTAAATTCAATTCTGTCGTAATTGTATCAATGACGTTATCCCCAGCCTGGCGGCGTGGTGACCACCGGATGCATCAAGTGCCAATGCTTGGACAATGCCCTCCACTGCGACTCCACGGAATGTGTGTCGATCGATGTGCCATTAGAGGGATCCACTCACCAACCTTATGTGTTCCACACTCCTCCTACCACCACAATCACATCCACGTCGACTGTACCATCAACGGTCACCACACCAGCAACGGTCACCACACCAGCAACGGTCACCACACCATCTACGGTCACCACACAATCTACGGTCACCTCCCCAGCAGCCACTAAGTCCACTTTCTATTCACCATCCACACCCGCGTCTACAACTACCATCACCACACCGTTGCCTACCTCATTGAAGACTCTCGTCGTAGTTCCCGAGTGTGAACCTTCCAGGTAAGAATAGTGACGGTATAGCATGATTTACAATATCTATATAAGGTCTAATTAGTTTGAACGCGGTCTTCCTCTGCCTCTTCTTGCACATACTTTTGCTTTGTATATCTGTTTCGTAAATCTTTATTCACTCATTATTTTTAAATGTTTTTTTATAATATATCCTCACGCCTTCCCACAAGGGTCCCCGAAGGGGTAGGCAGAGGTGTATTGGTAATACCCACACACCCACTTTACGCCAGAGGTATATTAGGTGCCAACGTGACAGATGGCGAGTCCATCGCCGTTACTCAAGCACGACTATAATATACATACGCCTTTGAATTTCTTCTCAGACGTATGCAGGTTTCCTCTCGATGTTTTCCTTCACTTGCGACCTTTGCGTCGCAGGCAACTGCTCGAACCACTCGGCCACCACGGCTCTGTTTTAAATGTTTTTTTTAATCCTATAATATAGACTTCCATGCCTCTTTCGCTTCGCCCATATTAATCAGTGTCTTCATACTGCTCGCCAGTTTCGAGTACTTCTGACGTTCCCATCCTTAGTGCGATCGGTTTGATCTAGTTAATTGGAACGTGGTGTTCCTCTGTCTCTTGCACACACTTTTGCTTTGTATATTTGTTTCGTCAATCTTTCTTCACTCATCCTTTCTATATGTCCAAACCAACGTAACATGCCTTTCTTCATCTTTACAATCACACCCTTGTTCAGGTCGTTATAACTCTTAATTTTAGCTTGAAATAATATAAGAATGTTCGCACCAGGTACATAAACCTTCTTGCTGAAGAGCCGCTGCCTCCGTCATCGTTCTCCGCCAGCTCGGTGGACGGTGACCACTTCAAGCCTCAATACGTTGTGCTCAACACGCCCAACCACACCGCTGATGGTAATATTACCATAAATAATACCAGATACTGTACCACGACGTGCTATTAGCATCGTTCTTCAATAGTGTGAAAGGGACAGACGTATACGACTCCTACTAAATGTGCCTCTTGGATTCACCACCCTAAAATTATTAAATGTTACAGATCAAATTCCATTCAACCGTTCTAGCGTAATTAAAAAACAAAAAACCTTACATCCTCACCCACTTTCGCATTTATAATTTTAATAAGATAACTGTTTCGCACGCTTCAATTATTAGGACAACATGACGTCATTATTAGGCCGCAGTCTCCATATACGCGAGCCGCTTGTATAGGCACTGCAAGGAATTAGAAAGGTATTTATTGTCGTATTTATCGTAGCTTTAGTTCCGGGAACTTATTACTATGAGAATGAAAGACTTCTTCTAGTCAAAAACCTTTTAATTGCTAAGCAACACAGCTAAACCCTTTGTGACTCTGACCTCTCCTTAAGGCGTTGCTGATTCGCTGCTGCTAGCCTTATTTCCTATCATTGTGCCGTATATAATAACAAATAAATACCTTGTACAACACCACACAAATTGACTTAGTCCCAAATTAAGCAAAGCTTGTGTTATGGTAAGTAAACCACGATATATTTACTTATATAGATAGATATATACATAAATACATAGGTCATCCAAGACTAAGGTACAAATACTCGTGTTCATCACACAAATACAAGCACTCAGCGGGATTCGAACCCGCGACTTCAAGTTTAGCAGTCAGGAGCTCTAACCACTAGACCAGACGGCCGTCAAAATATATGTACTTATTTGAGGTAATATCCCATTTTCTTTGGCATCTAGTTTAGTTTCCAATTATGTTAACAAAACTATCAATGATAATTTCAAACAGCTGACAGCTGGATCCCCAAGACTCTGGACTCGAACCAGTACGTGCAAGTGGAGCTGCCTCGCCGCGAGCCCATCTACGGTCTGGAGATGGCTGGCAGCCAAATAGCTGACCAGTTCGTGACCAGCTACGAGCTTATGTATAGTGACGATGGATCTGTGTACAACACTGTTGACGGACCCGACGGCAAACCAAAGGTAAACATTGAATAGGGAACGAAATATTACATAACGAAAGTTATAAGTACTCGAAACCGACGAGCATGTATGAAAAGACTGATGAATGCGGACGAAGCGAAAGGTATGTAAGTCAAGAGAGAACTGGCGCTCTATACTCTCTGCCTACTCTGTTAGGGACTCGGCGTGATGATATGTAAGTAAGTAAAGTGAACAAAAAAGATGTTTATTGATTCCTTGAGAAGTTCTGCGTTTCATATCCACTTATCAGACCTTCATCCACCTATAAATGAAACATACATTAGCTATATGAAAGTATATGCAACTTGATGTCAAATGTGTCAGGTATTCCACGGGCCGACTCACCACCGTGAAGCCATGAAGCAGATGATAGAACCGCCCATCGAGGCGAAGTTTATCCGAATCCGCCCTCTGGCGTGGCACCAGAACATTGCAGTACGCATCGAGCTGATCGGGTGTCAGCTACCTGAGAATACTACGACCACCGTGACCACTCTCACCACTGAAACTGTTACTGTCAAAGTCAGCACAACTACTGCCGCTGTCCCTACGACTCCCATTATAGTGAAGACAACAGCTACTCCACCGCCGCAGTGTGCACCTGACAGGTAGTTTTTTTGGGAAAACATAATGTACAATTCTACTTCACATAACAACAACAATATTACCATCGGCTCACCGACCCGCAGTGTAAATAGGTGCCGCTCAGCGATCTCCAAACGCTGGAGTTTAAGGTGACCAGTCACTAATATACCTACTGAAATTTTTCCGTCTCAGGATGCGTTGGAGAACACAAATCGCACACTAGAGCGTGCGTTCCTTCGTCCACAATATTTATCAACACAGTCACCCGTAACTCCTTTTTGATCTAATTTAACAAAATAAACTGTTGAACTCGGCAAATCTAAAGGCCATTATTTTAAGTTTAAGTTGAACGAATCCGACTAGTCACACCACGAGCTTTACGGTGAAGGAAAACATCGGAGGAAACCTGCATACGTCTGAGAAGAAATTAAAAGGTGTATGTATAGTCGTGCTTGAGTAACGGCGACGGACTCGCCATCAGTCACGTTGGCACCTAAAATATATCTCTGGCGGAAAGTGGGTGTGGGGGTATTAGCTATACACCTCGGCCTATCCCTTCGGGAACCCTTGGGGGAAGGCGTGAGAATTACAATTTACGAACCGGCCTTTTAAACTGTATTTTCTATTAATAAAACGCGTGGAAAATAACTTGTAGCCAATGTAAGATAGTGGGTGGGAGATAGTCCTTTACTAAAATTCCAATACTGCCAACTTGACAAATCTAATTACTACAATAGGGTACATACATTTTAGGTACTGATTAAGTACTACTAAGTAACCAAGTAAATTTATCCACGGGTTACATATGAATTAGTGATAAAACAGTTGAATAACGCAATGGATGTATTGATTTATAGTTACATCAACCTTTTGTGGGGCGAGAAGAGACTGCCAGCCTCTTCGTTCACCGCCAGTTCCATCTTAAACTCTCTGTTTGAGCCACAATACGCCATTCTCAACGAGAGGCCGCAAGTGAATACGGGTAAGTTGTGTTAAAGTTTCTACGTAGGTAGAATTATCGTCTATTTATCCGACTTTGAAATTAATTCTCGTCTAATTCGTCGATCTGTAAATTAAACGGGAATTGCTAAATTTGCATGGTTACATTTTCGAGATAAAAGGTAGCCATGCCCTTTTTCATACACCAGACAACGTGTATGGAATACTTATGATGATCGGTTAAGTAAACAAGGCGTGAATATATAACAAATATACTCACTATCGCATTATCATAGACATTAATAACACCGATTCCCTCACGGTCATGGCGTAGGCAGAGACAGTAGAGCGCCAAGTCTTTCTAGACTTACAAACCTCTTTCGTTTCTTTCGTCTCTTTACCATACACGCTTGTCGGTATAATAATGGCATCTTACTTATATTACTAACGACTACTAACTACTGAATTAAATTAGATGAAATTTGGCATAAAGATAGATAATAAACTGGATTAGGATATGTTGTTTGAAATTTTATGCGGATGGATCCGCGGGGCAGAGCAAGTGTTAAGTATAATTCGTATCAGCTGGCAGCTGGAGCCCTGAAGAATCTGACAGGCACCCGTACATCCAAGTGGAGCTGGCCGAGCGAGAGCCCATCTACGGTGTGTGGCTGCAGGGAAGCCCGCTGTTTGACCAGTACGTCTCCTCGTACCAACTGATGTATGGTGACGATGGCACCACCTACTCCACTGTGGACGGACCTGACGGGAAACCTAAGGTGAATAGTTCGTATACTTACAGGTTCATTGCGTAGTAAGTTTATGTCTTGCAGCGCCATCTATTTATTTATTTGTCTATTTAACAAAACAAGTAATTGCGACATGATAATTTGAAACAATCTTAGTTTATTAATATACCTATATAATTCTACTGTACGTGTTTATGTCACTGAACTCCTCCTCCTAAACGACTGGAAACTGGACCGATTTGAATCTGTATGTATTCAGGTGGATACGAGAATGGCTTAGATTCACAATTGGACCCGATAGGTGGCGCCACCATTGTATTTTTTCACCCGAGCGAAGCTGGGCGGGACAGCTAGCTTGAATAAAATTCTTCTGTACGTGTGTTTTTTAACTGACTGACCCCTCCCAATATAGATAAAATTGTGTGTGTATATTTCAATGGTTCCTGGATGGTTTGCAAACACATTGGGACCAGATAGCGCTGCGATCGTGAAGTGCCGGACATAATGTTTTATTTTAACTTCTTCATAGATTTTCCGCGGCCCAGTAGACCGCGACACTCCCACCAAGCAGATGATCGAGCCGCCGATCGAGGCCAAGTTCGTGAGGCTGATGCCGTTAACCTGGAACGAGGGCATTGCAGTCAGGTTCGACCTCATCGGCTGCGAGGAGCCCACGAGCACCACCTGGGTTTGTAGCTGGCTTCTTTAAGACATAACAAGAAATCCTGTCCAATGTCGATCGTAGACAATTGCTCTGTTTTTCAAAAGATCCCGGGCAGACACTGACCGTGCTAGAATTTCAAATTGTAGTCTACAGTATTGTATGTATTTTGGTACAGATAGATAATCAGCTGGATGGACACATAGGATATGTCTCAAAGTAAAATTTTACGCGAGTAAAACTACGTGGTGAAGCTGGTATATAATATATCCTCACGCCTTCCCACAAGGGGTAGGCAGAGGTATATAGGTAATACCCACACACCCACTTTCCGCCAGAGGTATATTAGGTGCCAACGTGACAGATGGCGAGTCCATCGCCGTTACTCAAGCACTATACATACGCCTTTGAATTTCTTCTCAGACGTATGCAGGTTTCCTCTCGATGTTTTCCTTCACCGTAAAGCTCGTGGTGTGACTAATCACTGTACTTAAGTTCAGAAAAACTCATTGATACAGTCGAGATTCGAACTTGCAAGCTTTGCGTCGCAGGCAACTGCTCGAACCACTCGGCCACCACGGCTCTGTTGCTGAAGCTGGTAATTATAGATATGTATGTCTGTCTTGATTCAAGTTTGCATAGATATTTTGGTTAAGGTCAAGGCAATCGCTTACAATCAAAATAATTGTATAGATAGAACCATCCACGAAGACGCACCCCTCTATTATTCCTTATAGTGTAAGTGTGCAACCTTCCACTAATGTTTGAGTATTGTCGGTACACACTAATTACCTATGAGTGCACACGCACACTACAATAAATACACCCGGGTCATACTCCCCGCATCCCGCGACCCCCTCAAATGGAAATTGGTGGGGCGCGTCTGCGTGGATGGCACTATCTGTAATAAAAATTATAATTTACAAGAAGAAATGTTCCTTTCCATCATCCCGCCGAGACCTTACCATGATTTATGGTAACATGTGACCTTTCTAGGGTGAATTCACGTCTTCGGAGGAGGAGGAGTCGTGTTCAGCTCCCCTGGGGCTTGGTGCAGAGCTGCCCATAGAGAACATCGAAGTCAGCTCTAACATCGACGCGCGCCGCTATCTATCTATGGACGCCACCCGCGGCTGGCGCCCCCTATACAGCACCCCTGGGGAATGGATTATGGTACTTGGCTTTTTAACCGACTTAAAAAAAGATCTAGATATCAACATAGGTTTTTATTTATATTAATACGCTACGCTTTTCCTATACGGATTGTAATGGCAATGCCTTCCTGCCAATAGGTGTCTTTTGTGTAAGGATTCGTTGGTGGCGGTGATCGCTTACCATCAGGCAGTACGAAGACCATTTTGATGATTGTACCTAAATTATGAAAAAACTTGGGGTGTCATCTTGTGACGTAAAACTTATATGGAAAAATATACTTTGTATATTGAACATAATTTGGGTTGATGCCTGCTTTATTGTATGGCAGCGAATCCTGGGTATGTCAGAGGAAGTATGACAATATCTTAAATGCAGTTTAGATGCGATCTCTTAGGCAAAATGATCTTGTGTAGTTACGATAAAGCTTACGGTAAGCTTGTGTAGCTTGGCTTAATTTGGGGCTATGTCAATTTGTGTGGAATTTACCCAAGGCAAAGGGAAAAGTGGGATATGTAGGTACTCCATACGGCTGCTTAAGACTTCGAGGATCCTTGAGGGAAGGCGTGAATTTTCTAAATATATTTAGGAGATTCCATTTGTGAACTCACTCATCACGAAATCTCAGGAACTATGAGGCCGATTGACTTGAAATTTGGTAGGAGTATTCCTTAGCTCTGAGGAGAGCTCTGAGGTTAGCTCAGAAAGGATTTTATGAAACTCAACTGGTCATGAAACAAAAAAAAAAACACGTTTTCTTCCATAGGGGAAGCAATCGTTGAAAAACGTGTTTTTTTTTTTACTTTTTCATCCGGGCGAAGCTGGGCGGGACAGCTAGTATATTATTTAATTGATGATGTATGTATGACCGCAGTTCGACTTTACCTCCCCGCGCAACATCACGGGCATCGCGACCAAGGGCGGCGAGAAGGGGTGGGTGAAGACTTACACCGTTATGTACACTTCGGACCTCACCACCTTCAACCCTGTCGTCGACTCCGACAAGACAACTAAGGTATGTAATGAATTTGCAAAAAAATTATCCACTAGAAATGTCAAATGGACTTGCCATCTGTCACGTTGCCACTTAAAATATATCTCCAGCGTAAAGTAGGTGTGTGAGTATTACACCACTCTCCTGCTCCACCTGTTCATAGGAGGTGTGAAGTCAGTGGCGTAGCTACCTAGGGTCTAGACGAGGCAGTGCCCCAGGGCCCCCAGCTTAGGGGGGGACTCTGTCTTACAAACTATATATTGAACTAGTGAAATTTCTCCAACATTCGGAATATAAATAAACCGGATTCCAGGAATGCGACGTTAATAATGGCAACTTAATTTAAATTTTTCATCAATACATACATACATATCATCGCGCCAAGTCCCTAACGGTGTAGGCAGAGAGTATAGAGCGCCAGTTCTCTCTAGACTTGCATACCTTTTCATTAATATCAGTTACAATATTGTATATGGAGTACCTATGCTAATCTAGATTACGACGAATCTGGATTACGACGAATCTGGATTACGACGAATCTTGATTACGACGAATCTTGATTACGACGAATCTTGATTACGACAAATCTGGATGTATCTGGCTATGTTCCCCCAAGGTATTCGCCGGTAACTACGACCAAGACACGCAGGAGCTGCACGTGTTCCGCCCGCCCATACGGGCGCGCTACCTCAAGCTGCTGCCCGCCACGTGGAAGGACACCATCGAGATGAGGATAGAGCCTATAGGCTGCTTCGAGCCATACCGTCAGTACTTACCTACTGTTTTTATATATTATCCTCACGCCTTCCCACAAGGGTCCCCGAAGGGGTAGGCAGAGGTGTGTACGTAATACCCACTAACTAACTGATGATAAAAGGAAACAACAAAGACGCCGTGGTGGCCGAGTGGTTCGAGCAGTTGCCTGCGACGCAAAGGTCGCAAGTTCGAACCCCGCATGTACCAATGAGTTTTTTAGCACACTACGAGTTCACGGTGAAGGAAAACATCGAGAGGAAGCCTGCATACGTCTGAGAAGAAATTCAAAAGGCGTATGTAATAGTCGTGCTTGAGTAATGGCGATGGACACGCCATCTGTCACGTTGGCACCTAATATACCTCTGGCGGAAAGTGGGTGTGTGGGTATTACCTATATACCTCTGCCTACCCCTTCGGGGACCCTTGTGGGAAGGCGTGAGGATATTTATTGAACTTAGATAGGACACAGGTTATTACGCACAGGTTATTACGCACAGGTTATTAGTCAGTAATAGTCAGTCCCATAATATAGTAGTGGCGACCATTGGAAAGCGACATGTCACTCAGGGTGGATGTAGCTTTACAATGGTGAAAAAATTTTTGAAATGAGCTCAGTAGTTTTTGAGTTTATTTATCACAAACATACAAATCTTTCCCCCTTATAATATATAGCGATGTTACTTAACCAAAATTAATTAAATTTTACCTCCATCAGCGACAACGGAATCGATCCCGAGCCCAGTGTCTACGACCGAGGCCTCGGCGTGCGAGGTGTGCCCGGGCGTGTCGCAGGGCATGCCGGCGACGGGCGCGGAGTGCTCGTGCTCGGGCGCCGCGCGCTACTTCGACGGCGACGACTGCGTTACACGGGACCAGTGCCCCTGCCTGCAGGGATTCATCACGTCAGTACCACACACACGTACACGCACACACGCGCACACGCATACGAACACATGTACGTACACGCACACACGCACACATTTACAAGCGCACACGCACACATCTACAAGCGCATACGCACGCACGCATATGATCACATGTACGTACACGCACACCCGCGCACACGCATACGAACACATGTACGTACACGCACACACGCACACATTTACAAGCGCACACGCACACATCTACAAGCGCATACGCACGCACGCATATGATCACATGTACGTACACGCACACCCGCGCACACGCATACGAACACATGTACGTACACGCACACACGCACACATTTACAAGCGCACACGCACACATCTAAAAGCGCACACGCACGCATACATACACATGTACGTATACGCACACATGCATACACTTATTCACATACACAAACGTAGAAGCTTACTTATTTATACTCGTGTTCATATAAACGAGCACACACTCACCGGACACACAAATATATACATAAATATACTTTGCATTGATATATGTACAATATACATAATTATATATACAGAATTTTTATAATTATCTATATATATACAGAAGAAATTCAAAGGCGTTTGTATTGTCGTGCTTGAGTAACGGTGACGGACTCGCCATCAGTCACATTAAAATATATATCTGGTGAAAAGTGGGTGTGTGGGTACTACCTATATACCTCTGCCCACCCCTTCGGGGACCCTTGTGGGGAGGCGTGAGGATATAATAAATAAATAATGCAAGCAATTTTCTGATACGAAAGTGGCGTATTGTTAATCATAGTATTCGTGAACAATGATAATGTGATGCTTTTTTTTAAAGACATTTTTATATGGCGGCAGGCCCTTGCATATCAGTGGGATGTACTAGGCTTACAGAAACAGTCTGTCGATACCACATAACGTATTCGCGGGTCACCCTATAGGTACGCGGTGGGCTCTGCGTTCCGCGGGTACAACTGCGACGAGTGCGTATGCAAGCTTGGCGGCGTGTCCGACTGCAAACCAGTCAAGGAATGCCAGTGTGCTCCGGTAAGCAATGTGTTCCTTAGCTCCTAGTCACTGATTATAAATCTTTCGGAAAATGGGTGTGTGGGTACTACCTACACACTTCTGCCTTACCCTTCCGGGACCTTTGTTGGATGGCTACGTCTATCGTCTATAAAATTTCCTAGAACACGATGGCAGCGCCACCTATCGGGTCCAGTTGTGAATCTAAACCATTCTCGAATCCACCTGAAGACACACAGAACATTTAATTAAAATCGGTCCAACCGCTTAGGAGGAGTTCAGTGACAGACACGCACAGAAAATATATAAAGATTGATATTACTAAAATTACGAAAACTCTAAAATGGATGATTGATTTAGATTCTGTATTTGCATCTGGTTGCAATCTTCACAATTGGACCCGATTGGATGCACTGCGATCATATAGATTAATCCTTACAAATATTATAAATGTGAATGTAAGTTTGTTGGTTACGCTTTCATGTAAAAACTACTTAACCGATCATCATAAAACTTTGTACACATATTCTTGGAGGTATTAGAAGTAATATAGGATACTTTTTATTGAAAAAAAAACTTTTAACCTAAGATAAAAATGCCGTCCACGCCGACGAAGTCGCGAGCACAGCTAGTGTATAATAAATTGTTAGTACGCTCTTTCTCTATCTAACGCCTGTAAAATCTTGCAGGATCTAGTCCCGAAACTGTCTCCGGAGACATGCGAGTGCCTCTGCCAGCCGTGCCCAGCCGGTACCAGGATATGTCCCACCAGCAAGGTGTGCCTCGCTGAGGACCTGTGGTGCAACGGCCTCCAGGACTGTCCCGATGACGAGACCAACTGCGCCACCTCTACCACGCCTACTACAATAACTACGGAAACTACACACACATCGCCATCTACCACAAATGCTCCGACCACCCCGAGTACACCAACCACAGAAATTACCACTACGAGTACAACCACAGAACATCCCACTACTGCCCGTTAGTTGCCTTTACCTTTAGAACATCTTTTTTTTATACAACTATAGTGGCAAACAAACATACGGCCCACCCGATGGAAAACGGTTACCGCAGCCTATTTACGCATACAATACTGAAGCATCACTTGCGCGTTGCCACTCTGTTTTCGGAGAGTTATACTGTGTTGGCAGCATAATAGGACTAATCCCTCTGCTTCCAACTCAATATAGCAATCCTCCCCCTCCCCAAGGAGCTCATTACTGGAAACCTTATTCACCGCGTAGGAGCACAACACAAATAATTGTGTTATTTGGCTACGGACTTCTGTAAGGTGGAGGTCCTGCCCCAGTCGGGCTCCAAATTCGAACGGGTAACCCGTTATGCTCTACCTCTCTTAAAGTATTTCAATATAACCATCATAAATTGAAGAGCTGGGCTCTTGTCGGCGGTTCCTTTCTTTTGCTTTTGTCCAGCACAATCTCTTTGATACCTTTGTTATATAGTATTGCTCGATAAATAGGGTTAACTATTGTCATTCTCAATACGAGGACATGTAGGGAGCCCATTACCCTGTTCTGCGAACCTATTGTGTAGGAATAAAAAGTCACATTCCCGGATGTAATGCTTGTTGGCTTTTCTTCCGTCGCGAATAAATGTGGTACGCATGCGAGCCTTGGTACCCAACCAACTGTGCATGGGATTCCAAACTAAGAATGTGTCAACAGCTTGAGAACGTTCGTCGTCAATGAAAGACAGTAAAAAAGTCTCTCTTAGTTTGAGTTCAGGGAATTGTTGCCACTTAACCGTCTATTGGTGAGACTAGTCTGGCCATTAGAATAGCTAACAGGCAGGCACTATTGCAAAGTCACAAGCGGTCGCTATCGTAGGATGTCGCCTTGGCATTTCTGATTCACGATCTAGGGAGCTAGGCCCACGGCACCAGGGTATTATACTAGATGTGTATGGATGAGCTGGTCTTTTTACGAAATCCAGAAGAATGTCCGGTGGTGGCGTGTCCGCCGGGCTACAGCGCCGTGAGTGCGGGCGCCCAGCGCTGGCGCTCGGCGCGAGATGACCTCCCGCCTCCCAGGCCGCGCTACTCCTACCAGCGCTACCAGCGGCGCGGCGCGGCGGGCGCATACACCAAGACCATGTACACCAAGACCGGCTTCTCCAAGGGCGGCTTCGTTAAGGGACCTTACGGAGGTGAAAAAAACTTTCTATTACCTCTACTTCACAGAGAGCGAAATTAGCGGTTAATTACGACATAAAAATCATGAGTCCATATTTTTGACGACCTTTTCTCAGGACAAAAATTTCTTTAAGAAGGAACCTAGTACGTCGTAGGTCGGTCGAAATTGAAAGTCACAAGTGACGCGATGACCTCAACACGGTTGATCAAAAAATCTGACGTGTATTGTCTGTGAGGGCCTTTGCTCAGTGGTTTGAAATCATCATACATGTAACTTCAATACCTAGGACGCTGGTGATGATGATGGTAATGTTAACTTAACGTATTAATTAAGCGATGGAAATAAACCACTTCCATAATTAGACAACTCCGCTGGTAGTAGCTTATGTATAATGTTCCCCAGGGTTGCCCCCACCGCCGCAGACCAACAATGCCTTCACCCTAGTGAAGCCTACAGTGACCAACGAGCCACCGATCAAACAGGAGGCGTGTCCTCAAGTCAAGTGCATCCCTAAGTTCAACCCACTAAGACCGAATCCTGAGAACGAGCCGTGTTCAGTCCTCAGCTGCCCCAAAGGATATACTCTTAAGCTGGATCACAACAAAGCGACCGGCTCTAAGTGTCCGCAGTATGTTGGTTTTATGTATTGAATCCCTTTGTAAACAATTTCATGTACGTACATCATTATTATATTATGTCTTCACGCCATCCCACAAGGATTTCCGAAAGGGTAGGCAGAGGTGTGTAGGTTACTACCTAGCCACACATCCTCTTTCCGCCGGAAATAGTTTTTCGGCACCAACGTGACAGATGGCAAGGCCATCGAGTCGTTGACTTACATCTCAAAAGTACATTCATTAAAGATAAAAAAAATTGTTTCCTCAACTTTTGTTTTTCACGAATAATTGTGTCTAAAAAAGGTAAATAGAAGTTCTGATGAACAGTAGAAACTTCGTCGTTTCTACAGCCATTTTTTGTTTCTTGAAAACTGTTGTATGGGTTATTTAAATATTGAACAGAAGACTATAAAAATTGGAATTCCTACTTATGTGGCGGTTCCATGACACTTTTCCTATCACGAGTGTCTGTTCTAATCGTGCATGTTCGTGGCAACCTGTAAGCATGCATTGCTAAGCCACAAATACATAAAACATCCAAAACTAAGGTTCAGATGTGCATATTCATCACACAATATCTGCCCCCAGCGGGCATCGAAACCGTGACCTCAGGTTTCGCAGTCAGCATACCACTAGACACACAGCCGTAATTGAAGTGATTTAAGCATTGATATAAAAAAAACCCTAATATAAATTGATATATAATATTGATATAAAAAATATGATATAGAATATAATATTGATATAAAAAAGTGTGGGTTTTTTTATATCAATGGATTTAAGTAAAGCAGATATTTTTTTTTAATTCATAATAAACATGAAAGGGCTTTGTCGCTGATTGCGAACATGCCGCCCTGGTTAGTACACAATATTATTATACAAGCATACAAGCAAAAATTTGTCTCGTGTCACTAGATTATATAGCTTCTTGGCGGCCTCCGATAGCGGTTCCGCCAAAATACTATTACATTGGCCAACACTGAAACTTGTCAAATAACATGCGTTTCTGATTCTCTGGTTCCGGACACATTCCATTAATAAATGGTGGATGTCGTCCATAACGCCGCAAGTCTCGCAGTTTGGTGTGGTCGTTATGCGCATCAAGTGATTGAATTTATTACATGGTAATTGAATTGATTTAAGTAAAGCAGATATTTGAAATTTGAGTTTGGGTTTTATAAAAATGCAGACAACATTTGACGTTAAAGCTAAGCTTCCTCCAATGAATAATATATGAAATCAATTCGTGCCCGTTCAGGTTTGACTGCGTGCCGCCCCCGGAGAGGCCTGTGTTCTGCAACATGACTGGGCGCACGTTCAACACCTTCGATGGTACGGAGTACAAATACGACGTGTGCTACCACGTGCTCGCCAGAGATAGCCGCTTCGATGCCTGGCTCATCATTGGTAAGTCCTTCCTCCTCGTCCTCGTCCGTCTCTTCATATATATTGTGAGAGTATAGAGACTGATGAATGTGGACGAAGCGAACGAGGTATGTACGTCTAGAGAGAACTGGCGCTCTATACTCTCTGCCTACCACGTTAGGGACTCGGCGTGATGATATGATGATGATGATTATACATTATATATCATATTTTGTACGGTAAATATAAATAAGCAATTGAATATTGATTTAGGTAATTAATAGTATATACATATACATATCATCACGCCGTGTCCCTAAAATATATCCGGCGGAAAGTTGGTGTGTGCCTACCAACACCTCTTTTTTACCTTTTTTACTTATGATATCGTATTTGTTTTCCCAGTCCGCAAGAAGTGTCAGGACGACAGCTGCCAGAACGAGCTGTTGGTCGTCCAAGACGGCCATGCGATCCTCGTGAAGCCATCCCTCATGATAGAGTACGACAACTACGAGTACACCATCGAGCAGACCAGCAAGATTTGCTTCCAGAAGAACAGCTTCGATGTAGCGAGACTGGGCGACGGCGTCTCCATCACTTCAAGGAAATATAACTTCACGATTCTGTACAATACGCATGGCGATGTTAAGATCGGGGTAAGGATTTACATCGTTTATCGTCGTTCATTCTTGCTGTCAGTTTTCCGGAGTTTCCAAACCTTCCTTTTTTATACAGCTATATTACAGTGTGTATGTGTTTGTGTGTGCTGTTGAATGATGACTGGTCGGGATTAGGGGAACAAGAAACTTGGGTGATTTTGGTAATCAGGTTTTGCTGCCGGTTAGTAAAGTTAGGCTTGGTGCGACGAACTTGGTGAATGAGATACGTGGTTCCTTCCCTGCAAGCCGGGAAAGAGAGCTCTGTGGGGATCGGACATTTTGTAATGCGACGTTTGAATGTGTGCCAATGTCACGGCGCTGGAGACGCGATGCGGGGTCAACAATGGCTTTCGCCCCCAGGTGTACAAGCAGTCCGCCCTGGCCGCGGTGGACGGCCTGTGCGGGTTCTTCGACGGCGCGGCCGGCAACGACAAGCGGCTGCCGGACGGGCGCGCGGCGCGCAGTACGGCGGAGTTCGCGCGCGGCTGGGCCAAGCCTGGTCTGCCCGCCGACGCCTGCCAAGCCAAGCCGCGCTGCGCCGCCGGCCAGCAGGAGGCCTGGGACATGTGCCAAGTTGTCACGTAAGGACTTCTTTACTACATTTGCTGCTCTAAAGTTGTTACGCAAGGTACATATTCACTTGGAGTATTTTTTCAAGTCTAAATAGCTCGTGGCGCAAGCGGTGGAAACGGTTCTCTATCAGCCAGGCTGCAAGCTTTTTGCCACCTCAGTGGTGTAAAAAGGCATATTTATATACGATTTTTTTACCATACAACAGTAACTATGCCTTGTTATTATTTAGGTTGACCGACTGAATCGATTCAAGGACATTTATCAATAGAAGGACATTTCCAAATCTATGCAGAGTTTCGCTTGCAGTGGAATTGTGAAAAATATTCGAAATCTTAGTATGTATATGTATGCATTATCGCTACAACTAAACTTTTGGTTCCGTGGATTCGATCGACTGGTAAAATGTTCGTCACAAAAAAATCTGCCCTCAGCGTCACTTCAAGCTTCATCAATCTGACTTCAAGCTTCACATTCAAGAGCTCTAACCACTAGACTAGACGGCCGTGAAGCCTTACATTTGACTCCAATCCTTGGGTAGGGTAGTTACGATGATACTATAGTTTACGACTTGCTCAATAGATGTGCTACATATTGCAAAATATCGAGAGAAGACCTACATACGTTTGAGAAGGAATTCAAAGACTTATGTATAGTCTTGCTTGAGTAACGGCAATGGACTCGCCATCTGTCACATTTGCACCTTCAATATATCTGCGGCGGAAAGTGGGTGTGCATGAAGTAATATTTATCTAATCAAATTAGGAGTGCTTCGGATTAGAGCATTGAAAGAAACTGCCTCTTTATAACTTTAATAATAAGTATAGATTTATTGTTTGCAGCCAGGAACCTCTCTCGACATGCGGTGGGATATTAAACTTGGACAAGTGGCGTCGCATCTGCTTGGAGAAGATATGCGACTGTGCCGGGCTGGTGGTGAACGGCACCAAGATGACCCCGGAGCAGTGCCGCTGCGTGTTCCTGGAGCAGATGGTGGCCGAGTGCCTCGCCGCCGACAGGGACCTGGATCTGGACGCCTGGAGGGTGCTCAACAATTGTCGTAAGCATTTAATACTAAGCCTTTTGGGTTGTCTTTGGAGATTTTTGTTCTAAAAATAACAAAACTATAGACACATTCAATTCTTAAATGCTTCGGTGGCCGAGTGGTTTTCGTTGAAAAAATAATTGGTAGGTTTTTCTTTTTTTTTGCTGGAATAAAACACAATATACATATTCCATGTGTTGATCCAGCTATTAATCTATCTAATTGCCGAATTTGATAAAAATCGATTTAGTAGTTCTTGCGTGGAAGACTACTAAACATCGTAACAAATTTTTGCATCACAATTTAGTAGGATTATTGCAAATTACGTAGGCATATTTTTTTTTATTATAACGTCGCTTCTATGACTTTGGAATTATGTAGTTAAACATTCATTGCTGTGGCATTATATGGCAAAATAACATGTTGTAATGTAGGTGTACTTCTACCTACTAGTGTATGTGTATGTGAGAGTGTATGTACTGTGTAGCGGCGTCGTGTCCCGCGCCGCTGGTGCACTACGCGTGCTACCGGCGCAGCTGCGAGCCCTCGTGCGGCGCGACCGGGCCTGCCTGCGCCCCGCGGCCCGGCCTGTGTGCGCCCGGCTGCTACTGCCCCGAGGGCACGCTGCGCCAAGGAGACGACTGCATCGCGCCAAGCGCCTGCCGCGACTGTCAGTATACACGCACACATGTACACCTCCAGCACGACCTGCCAACACTGTCACTATACACGCACACACGCACGCCTCTAGCACGACCTGCCAACACTGTCACTATACACGCACACACGCACGCCTCTAGTACGACCTGCCAACACTGTCACTATACACGCACACACGCACGCCTCTAGCACGACCTGCCAACACTGTCACTATACACGCACACACGCACGCCTCTAGCGACCTGCCGACGCAAATCATATACACACACGCCTCTAGCATGACCACCAACACTGTCACTATACACGCACGCCAATTATTTTGACCATACTGTCACTATGCACACGCATATCGCTGACCATTACTGTCACTGCTCTTATCTGGCACGACCTGCCAACGCATCTGCCTTATCTGGCGACCATCTGCGACGCTGCCATATACACGCGCTTATCTGGCGACCTGCCCGACACTGTCATATACGCTTTTGCCGCCGCAGCGCGATTATGCCAACGCTGTCATATGCGCACACTTGCGCCTCCGCACGACCATGCCAACATATCATATACCACGCGCACGCCTCTGGCACGACCTGCCAGCACTGTCTGTCACGCACATACGCGCTCCAGCGACCGCCAACACTGTCACTATACACTTTTGCCGCCTCTAGCACGACCTGTCCAGCATGTCACTATACGCACACTTATCTGCTTTGACCTGCAACACTAATCACTATACACGCACACGCACTCTGGCACGACCGCAACACTGTCACTATATACGCACTTCAGCACGATGCCAACACTATCACTTCTCACGCACACTTTTGCCTCTAGTACGCCCTGCCAACACTGTCACTTCCTTCACGCACACGCGCGCCTCTTCAGCGCGATGCTGCCAACACTGTCACTATGCACGCCTCTGGCGACCTGCCAACACTGTCTCGCTATACGCACGCACGCCTCTGGCGATGCCAACGCTTTCTCTTCTTTATCGCGCACGATACCAACACTGTCACTATACACGCACACACGCACGCCTCTAGCACGACCTGCCAACACTGTCACTATACACGCACACACGCACTCCTCTAGTACGCCCTGCCAACACTGTCACTATACACGCACACACGCACGCCTCTAGCACGACCTGCCAACACTGTCACTATACACGCACACACGCACTCCTCTAGTACGCCCTGCCAACACTGTCACTATACACGCACACACGCACGCCTCTAGCTAAACGGACTGAAAATAATAAGTCTCCGTTTAACCAGGCGAATGCAACGGACTGGGGACACCTGCGAAGTACGTGACCTTCGAGGGTGATTTCCTGCCCTCCCTCGGCAACTGCACATATGTCGCGTCGAGGCATAAAAAGGAATCGATGCGGAAATATGAGGTAATTTTGATACTATACTGGGGACATTCTAGAATGTAATCTTTTCTTTGATAGAAATAATTTCTCAGTACCTTATGGGAAACTGCTTAATCGTCTCTCGAGAACAAGACACGTAGGGCTTAACCACACTATGTGACTTCTGCTTTTGTTTCAGGTGTGGGCAACGAACGGTCCCTGCGAGGAGAACAATGCAGTAGTGTGTACCAAGAGCGTCAGCATCGGAAGCCGCGGCCAATACATACTGGTCACCAGAGATCCTATCTCGGAGAAGGTACGATTTACCACCATTTGGCTGAGTTATTCCTCGCCTTGTTGCTTGAATTTGTATGTTTTGTCAAACGTTTAAGGTTTATAATTGCTTCATTAAACAATATCAACTTAGGTGGCGCGCATTCTCATACATAAACAATTAAATAATTATAATAAAAGAGAGAGTCAGTCTCTTTTAGAAGACATTCAAAGGCGTATGTATAGTCGTGCTTGAGGAACGGCGATGGACTCGCCATCAATCACGTTGGCACCTAATATATCTCTGGCGGAAAGTGGGTGTGTGGGTATTACCTATACACCTCTGCCTACCCGTTCGGGGACCCTTGTGGGTAGCCGTGAGCATATATTTATTAGAAAAGGGTCCCGAAAAACTTTATACCATACATTTAAATTTTAATTTTATAGTGAGTTAATTAGACTGTGACAATAACGTGATAAAAACTTCCAATATTTTTTTCAGTTGCAAGTGGCAATGGGCCTTGTGTCCACTGGATCAGAGGCCAAACTCCTTTACGAGTTCCCAGTGCTTGAAGATTGGGTCACCATCAAGAAACTTAGGGAGCAAGACATCTCTGTCTATCTGCAGAGTGCTAATGTTGAAGTATGTTCCATTTTTAAATGTTGTTAGAGTAGTGGTGCAGTTATTTAGTAGTCTGGTAACAACGACTATAGCTTAGAACCTTTGTCTTACCAAAACCAATAAGGTTTTCAGTGTTTTAGCATCGTCACCAGCTTTCCGGTGAAGGAAACAGTGTTTGAGATGGGACTTAGAAGAAATTAAAACGACCTTAATAGTTTTTTTGTAACATACCTAGTATTGGCAACGTGCGAGTGATACCTGTGTATGTAGGTGGTGTTGAAAATGTCCATAGGGCATAGGGCGCTTACTGTCAAGGTTATCACCATTGGCAGAGTTCGAGTCCCGACTGTACCAATGAGTATTTCTGAAGCGAAGATCAGTGATCAGTCACACCACTAGCTTTACGGTGAAGGAAACATCGAGAGGAAACCTGCATACCTCTGAGAAGAAAATCAGAGGCGTATGTATAGTGCTTGAGTAGCGACGATGGACTCGCCATCAAATATATCTCCGGTGAAAAGTGGATTTGTAGGTACTACCATTCGAGGACCCTTATGGAAGACTTGAAGATATATTATTATTCTTAATGCCATCCCTTATCTATCCCTAAGAAGTGCCTTTGCATAGCACCTTATATGTATACTAGCGGTCCGTCCCGGCTTCGCACGGGTGGACATAAGATATTTGTTATAAAAGAAAATGCAGCCTAATATAGCCTTCAGGGTGAATGTAGCTTTCCAATGGTGATAGATATTTTCAAATCGGTCCAATAGTTTCGGAGCGTATTCAATACAAATATACTTACATACAAACCTTTCTTTTTTATAATATTAGTATATATTAATATGTGAACAGGTGACGGTGCTGCAATCCAAGCTGGAGTTCCACGTGAAGGTGCCTTCGGCCCTGTATGCGAACCAGACAGAGGGTCTATGCGGCGTGTGCGCCGGTACAGAGGAAGCCTTGCTCACCAGTAACGGCACTGTTACCGATGACTTCGATGTGGTAAATAAGCTTCTTAGCTATACCGTAAAGGTCGCAAGTTCGAATCCCGACTGTACCAATGAGTTTTTCTGAACTTAAGTACAGTGATTAGTCACACCACGAGCTTTACGGTGAAGGTAAACATCGAGAGGAAACCTGCATACGTCTGAGAAGAAATTCAAAAGGCGTAGTCGTGCTTGAGTAACGGCGATGGACTCGCCATCTGTCACGTTGGCACCTAATATACCTCTGGCGGAAAGTGGGTATGTGGGTATTACCTATACACCTCTGCCTACCCCTTCGGGGACCCTTGTGGGAAGGCGTGAGGATATATAGTTTTACTCGCGGTTTAATATCATCAAGTTAATAAATCTATTTCCGTGCCAAATTTCATCGAATTTCCTAGTTTTTGCATGAAAGATCCATATAAGAAAGATTCATATCAAAAAACTATGTGTGTCTATTTGCTAAGTTTTCACGCCTCCATATAATGCTGAACTTAGATGAATATTGGTATAAATGGAGATGGGACTTTGAAAAAGGTCATAGGCAATGACTGATTGTACGTACATATATAAATATGTGTGATATCTTCACGGGGATTTCATTTTGTAAATACTTCTTGTAGTGGTACTACTAATGCTTGTACGTTACACCTCTGCTTAATATCACCCAAAGCGACATCTACCGGGTACATATAGGCACATGTTGCCAGCGCCATCTATCGCCGCGTAAAAAGCTGGTTTGTTTGTTTGCGCAGTACGCCGACAGCTGGCGCGCGCCGCCTCCCGGGGGCGAAGCCGGCTCTGCCGCGGACAGCTGCGGGGCGCCGCCGCCGCCCGCCTGCGTGCCTCCGCCCCCGGACTCCAACCCGTGCTACAACCTTTACAACAAGGACAAGTTTGGCGCTGTAAGCTACATCCAGCAATACCTTCGATAATACAATTTCAACTCCGTGATTTCAACATTTTTTTTTTAATTTTGCTCTATTCACTCTTATTAAGTGTGGGCAGAGAGCGCAGGCAGAGGCCGATTATTGGTAGGGGGGCGGCGAACTAGCTGGTTCACCCCAGACTTTTCTCTAGAAGTTTGCTACACCGAATTTACAATGACAAGTGAGAGGTAAAGTCACCGTGCAGAAATCTTTTTGATTTCTAAGATGAAACAAAAAAATTAATTCGGTCTTCAAATTTGCCGCCCAAAAAATCTCCCGCCCTAGACGCCAGCCTAGTCAGCCTGCTAGAAAATCCACCACTGGTCAGTAGTAAAACTGCGACCCGCCTAATGGCAAACGGCTACCGCTCTATGAACGCTTGTAACGTCAAGCGTAAAACTCGGAAGTGGTCGATCAGTAAAAATTCTTTGACACGTTAAAAATCTCCCTGCTGTATGTTCCGTAGGTACAAAGCCATTTCGCGTTGTATTTAATTGTGTATGTATAAATTATGGTACTAATAGAGTAGCGTGTGGTATTTATACGGCCCGTTGCCCGCAGTGCCACGCGCTAGTGGAGCCGGGCAGCTTCGTGTCGGAGTGCGAGGAGGCGGTGTGCGCGGGCGCCAGCGACGCATGCGCCGAGATGCTGCGCTACGCCGCCGCCTGCCGCCGCGCCGGCGTCTGCCTACCCGCCTGGAGGGACGACCTGTGCCCGTATCCCTGGTAATACTCATCTTCACACCTTCCCTCAAAGGCTCAGGGGTGGGGAGAGGTGTGATAACACTCTTTTGGACGGAGTTGTACTGTACTTTGTGCACGACTGTAATAACATACTTTATTATCAAGATACTAAGACTCATTATTATTGCAGCGTCAATAAAAGGCGGCGCGGCTAATTATATCTTTGGATTTTAACAATTCATATACCTTTTTTTTTATTTTTTTATACAACAAGAGTGGCAAACAAGCATACGGCCCATCTGATGGGAAACGATTACCGCAGCCTATTTACGCTCACGATACCGAAGTATCACTTGCGTGTTACCACTCTGTGTTCGGAGAGTTATAGTGTGTTATGGCAGCATAATGGGTTTAATCCCTCTGCTTCCAACACAATGTAACAATCCTCCCCCCTCCCCGAGGAGCTCATTACTGGAAACCTTATATCTTTGTTTTCCTTCACACAAACACTGGCTGTCTCTTTAATCACTATACAGAAATTCAGGAAAAGCTCATTGTTACAGTCTGAATTCGAACTCGAAACCAACCCTAATAGCTCCAAACGGCCAAATCTAGTAGGACCATGGTATCCTTATCAACCCTATGTCCTGGTATAGCGAGGCCCCGCTGGTGTACCGCGCATGCGTGGACTGCGAGCGCACATGCGAGAACTACGAAGAGCTCACACAGAAACCGGAAAATTGTATCGAGCAGCCAGCCGAAGGATGCTTCTGTCCTGAAGGAAAGGTAGCTTTCGGTGGTCATTCCACTCTTATTTCTGAACCTTGATCTTTACACTGTACTGTCTACTTTATCACGTGACCCTATAACATTGACGTTCTATGTCTGTCAAGACATGAAACGATGCTTTTGATTTGACTGACGTGTAAAATTATGCGGAACTGTAGGCATATATTTGTCGTAGGTACATACATGGTCCAACCATTCCTTGGTCAAGAGGCCATATACGATTGGTATCCCAATTGTATCGTGAAAACTAGAAAGTTCTAAATACGATATATCTTCAACCATTTTCACGAAGATCTCACGAGGTACCCTTTCGGTAGGTAGTTTCGAAGGTAGAGGTGTTAGTTGTAGGTGCCCACACACCCACTTATCACCGGATATATGTTAGTTGCCAACGTGACAGATGGCGAGTCCATCGCCGCTACTCTAGCACGACTATACATACGCCTTCGAATTTAACGTATGCAGGTTTCCTCTCGATGTTTTCCTTCACCGTAAAGCTCGCGTTGTGACTAATCACTGTGCTTTCGTCAATGGCTTTCGTTCAGAATTACTCATTGGTACAGTCGGAATTCGAACTTTTAATATAATGTAAGGTATAATCATTCATTCAAATGGATGTTAAATTATATCACATAATTTTTTTCTAGGTCCGAGTAAATAACACTTGTATTGAGCCGACGAAGTGCTTCCCCTGTGACGCAGACAAGAAACACTACGCTGGTGATGAGTGGCAGGTAAGGAATGACATGAAATAATTTATTCGCCAGAATACTCTATCTATATAATTTTATACCCTTGGTATTGCAAGCGACAATTAGCCGGCCGTCTGGTCTAGCAGTCTGCGAAACTTGGGGTCGCGGGTTCGATTCCCGCTGATGGCAGGTATTTGTGTGATGAACCTTCATATTGCATGTCCTATGTTTTTATGTTTAAATTTATAAGGCGGACCGTTTATTTAAACCTCGTAGATTAACCTATCTCTTGGTGTGTGTATGAACTATAGGAGCCATTAGTAATAACCCTTCCTGATTAGTCAGGTAAAATGAGGTGTCGTAAATGATCGAGGAGGAATCACTCATACATACATTTCCTCACGCTAACTCTCCAACAGGTTATGCAGAGAGAGTAGACCGCCAGTTTTCAATAGACTTGCATACCTCTTTCGCTTCATCTACATTCATCAGTCTCTTTATAGATGCTCGCCGGGTGCTCTTGACGTTCGCATCCTTGAGTGTCCGATCGATTTGAACTAGGTAGTTGGAACGTGGTCTTCTGTCTCTTGCACACACTTTCGCTTAGTACATCAGTTTCGTCGCTCGGGCAGGAATCGGAGTGCGTAAAGTGCACGTGCAGCAAGTCCCCGTCGGCGCAGACGGCGCGGCGCACGTGCACCGAGCAGGCCTGCGCGCCGCCCGCCTGCGGCCAGCGCCAGCGGCGCGTGGAGAGGCCGCGCCCGCCCGGACACTGCTGCCCGGAATACGTCTGCGGTAACACCGGATGCTGCACTTAGATCTTGCTAACACTATATTTTACCTCATATTTATATGTTTGTTCTGCAAATAATCTCTGTGCCAAATTTAATCCGATTCCCTACAGCATTTTTTGCGTGAAAGAGGAAAAACTATCGCATTTGTAATATTAGCAGGATTGGTTACCGGGCACCTATGCGTCTTTATTTGAGATTGGCTGTGTTGAAGGTGCACCTTCATCAACCATACTCTGAATTACTCAACTTACCAGAATTAAACGTGAAAGTGATTCGAAGAGAAGTCCCTATTCTGCACCTAAGGTCGCTACTGAGGTACTGTTACTGTACTAAATTGTAGGTTACAGACAACAATCTGACTCCTTATTTATGAGAGGTAGGGCATAACGGGTTTCCCGTTCGAATTCGGAGCTGCCCGACTGGGGCAGGACCTCCACCTTACAGAAGTCCGTGGCCAAATAACAACATTTTTTGTGTTGTGTTCCTACGCGGTGAATAAGGTTTCCAGTAATGAGCTCCTTGGGGAGGGAGGAGGATTGTTACATTGTGTTGGAAGCAGAGGGATTAAACCGATTATGCTGCCAACACACTATAACTCTCCGAACACAGAGCGGCAACGCGCAAGTGATACTTCGGTATCGTGAGCGTAAATAATCTACGGTAACCGTTTCCCATCAGCATACGGCCCACGCCGTATGCTTGTTTGCCACTCTTGTAGAATAAAAAAATAAAAATAAATATTAGGTGTCGGTTTCACAAGCAATTCAATTATAACCACGGCTATTAGTTAACTGTAAAACTTGAAGTTTAGTTAAGAATCAAAAGATAATAAGTCTACATTCAAAATTAAGTGTTTTCTTATTTCAGTTACTGAGCCCGAATCGGTGAACTGTGAGGAACCCAAGAAAATCCAGTGTGGATTTGGTCAAGTGCTGAAGGAGAAGACTTTGTCCAATGGATGCAAGGACTTCGTATGCGGTAAGAACTAGAAAGTATTTTATTATACCAGTGAAAGAATTTTTTAAATCGGCACAGTACTTTTTGAGTTTGTACACATACAGATCTTTCCTCTTTATTATATTACTAGTTTATGCCCGCGGCTTCGCCCGCGTGGAGTTCGATAAAGTAGCTTATGTATTTTCCTTCTACAATCGGTTTAGCCACTATGCCATGAAAGAGCAACATACTTTAGAATTTTAAATTTAAATTTCATTACATTTTTCTGCCAAACGGCTTTTTATCTTCCGCAATTTATTGTTTTTAAATAAAAAGTATCCTATGTTACTTTTTATACGTCCAAGAATATGTGTACAAAGTTATATGATGATCGGTCAAGTAGTTTTTGACGTGAAAGCGTTACAAACGAACTTACATTCACTTTTATAATATTAGTAAAGTAAGGATAGTATAGATTAGTGGAAAAGTGGAAAAGCGGAAAGTGGGTGTGTGGGTATTACCTATACACCTCTGCCTACCCCTTCGGGGACCCTTGTGGGAAGGCGTGAGGATAGTATAGATTAGATATACACACTTTTCTAATTATCTTTACAAAACATAAGCTGACTTAAAACAAACTCAAGTTCCTGATGAAAAGTGTATATGAAGTCGTACGTTATTTGTGTTGTGTCGCGTGGTGTAGAGTGCATGCCCGAGGAGGAGTGCGAGCGCGCGGCCGCGGCGGAGGCCTCGCAGCAGGCGGCGCAGGCCGCGCAGCCGGGCATGCAGCTTGTGGAGGACCGCCGCGGCTGCTGCCCGCTAGGAGTGCTGCAGTGCCGGCCCGAGGCCTGCCCGCCTCCGCCCGCGTGCGAGCCCTTCCACGACCTGCGCCGCGCCAACGTCAGCGGCCTCTGCTGCCCGCAGTACTCCTGCGGTGGGTACCTGACCATTCCATTAAAACCAATTTTTTTATACTTAAAGTGTTTTTATACGCAAGCAAGCATATGGCGCACCTGGTTGTCTACCGTAGCCTATTTACGCTCACGATACCGAAGTATCACTTGCGCGTTGCGTGTTCGGAGAGTTATATTGTGTTGGAGCGTAATGAGACTAGCTGTGGCCCGCGGTTTCATCCGCGTTAGGTACACATATACGGGCTTTCTTAAGACCATATTTTTAAGCAAATATTTATCTTTTCCTTACAAATTGTGAAGTAAAGGTCTTTAAAAGTACTCGTACTATTAGTATGCACATTTCCCCTTTATATCGTAACTAGCTTATGCCTGCGGCTTCGTCCGCGTGGATTTCGAAAAAGTAGCTTATATATTCAAGCCATCACCATTAAAATTTTCAGCAAAACGTCTTTTTTCTGTAAAATTTTTTTTTCAATAAAAAGTATCCTATATTACTTCTAATACCTCCAAGAATATGTGTACAAAGTTTTATGATGATCGGTTAAGTAGTTTTTACGTGAAAGCGTAACAAACAAACTTACATTCACATTTATTTATTATTATTAGTAAGGATACCGAATGATCCTATATAATATGATCTGCACAAAGCTCTTGCTGCATTTACCTAAATATACAGAGTCCCTAACAAGGTAGGCCAGTCCTCTCTAGATATGTAGAGGTAGGTATCCTAATTTAATATCTTTGTATGGCAGAGCTGCCCAAAGACAAATGCGTCGTGAAGCTTGAATGGGAGGCTTCAGCGAAGGGAGGCGAAATGTCGCGCACTACACCACAGACAGTCGTCAAAGATGTAAGTTACATTGATATTAAAAAAAAGTATGACAAGGCCATGACCAGTGACAACTATAACGACGTATAGGTTGCAAGTAGAGATCAGGCACGCTTCGCCAGGAGACGCGGTGAATCAGTTCAAACAAGAGATTTCCTGCTTAGCACTTCTAGAAGATATAATACGACATATTATACTAAAAATGCAGTAAAAAAATACAAAAAACTGTCCGAAAAATAAAAATAATGTTAGTATAAGATTATTTCCCCCTATAGCAGGATCAAAAATGATGTGTTTTTTTATACAACAGGAGTGGCAAACAAGCATACGGCCCACCTGATGGGAAACGGTTACCGTAGCCTATTTAAGCTCACGATACCGAAGTATCACTTGCGCGTTGCCACTCTGTGTTCGGAGAGTTATAGTGTTTTGGCAGCATGATGGGTTTAATC